>PVJD01000140.1:499787-629939 GCA_004026545.1 Mormoops blainvillei
TTCCCTTCCCTTCCCTTCCCTTCCCTTCCCTTCCCTTCCCTTCCCTTCCCTTCCCTTCCCAGCCTTCCCTTCTCTATTTCTCTTCTGCTCTGTGCTGCCAGGAGCAGGTCCTCCCACTTCACCCCTGCACTCAATAGGTACTCATCATGTGCTCAGGCCTGAGAGAGAACTGTACAAAGACATTCTCTGGGATCAGACATAGAAACTCTTCACCTTGGGAGAAAGCTAGGCCTTCTAAGTAAAACCTTGAAGGAATGGGTACGTGTCCCTGTCTTGTTCATGGCTAGATGATGCCCTGGAAGGAAGGGGCTGAGGCCTCTGACTCAGGCCACACTCTTCCGTCGGTGTCGTATGGAAATGGCAATGACCTCACTCTCTGTGACCTACTGTTTCAGCATTCCATGACACGAGGGTGAAAACAGTTCCTGAAAAAAGGTTTTAGTTAGGAATAGGTGAGATTATAGAATAAGTATACTTTTAAAGCTACAGAAGGGCACATACCTATAATTCAGTATTCCCGCTGAAGAATTAAAAGCTACAGTCTCAGTTCTCAGGGATTCCGCTGGTTCTAAGCTCAACAAGCTTTGACTCTATGCCTGGTAGGACAGGGGCTGGCTCAGTGCTCACAGTCATGTGACCCATATTGTACAGAAGATACAACATGTTAGCTTTTCACAGGCCAAGGTTAACCTAATTTCCCCCCATTTTTAAAATTCAACTGTACTAGGTCCACAAAAGACAAGATTTCCAAAGTGAAAGAACATGCTGAGATTTCTAAGTGTGAGGAAGTCAGCCATTAGGCCCTCAATATAATTTTTATGTGCATCTTTTCTGAAATCTTTGAAGCCTTTCTCAATGCCAACGAATCTGAAGTCTGGAAATAAGGATTGCATCTGCATTTTTTTTTTACATTGGGAAAATGGGGAAGGGTTCATGACTGAATATTGCTGATAAAAACATGATAACTGAGTCTCATTACAGCCAAAGACAAGTCTCATATTTTAGCATTTTTATTAAAGCTTTTTAAATTACTGAGCGTCTGGTATATTCAATACCAGCCTAAGTGATTTATATTAGTCTATCCCTAGATACTCCATCTAATAAATAACTTGGCAATCTCCTAACCCATAAATATCCTTGGCCCCAGCAAAAAGCAATTAAAGGATGTTAGGAAAAAAAAAAAGTGTCTTCCCAGTACTTTAGACTGCAGTGTCATGGGGATGCTTCCAATGGGAAAATTCACACCATTTGCAGAGTAGTCATGTCTCCTGAACTCACCACTCAGCCACCAGGAATTTACGTTCTTTTTCTGTTTAAAAACAAAACACATCTGAAACTCTCTTTAAATATTTAACATGTCATAATAATGGCAGGCATTTTATCATGGAGAACATTATCCCCAGCAACAAGTGCTCTATAATATTTCAGACAGCTCAGGTTGAAAATACCATGCAAAAGCTTTTTGGAAAGCAGTTGTGCCAAAAAAAAAAAAAAAGTGTTTAAAACACATTAAGCATTAGGGCTGCTGACTAAAAGGTGGTTAGAGGCTCTGGTGTCACTAGCCCAGAAAATATTTTAGGTTAATAAGGTTCAACCAGGATGCCAGGTAAAAAGTCATTGATATTTATGAGAGTGGCTTCAAGCTCAGTATTTTCAGCTACAACAGGAGACCACTTTTCCTGAAAAACCTCTTACCTGGCCTTCCCTGAACCTCGAGGGGTATGTGAAGAGGGAAAATTGGAGTCCTTAGTTTCTACTTAAGTAAATTAGTGCGCACTGCATTGCATACAGCGCCCACCCCAGCACCCAGCTAGCAGAGAAAAAGTCACACACTCGACATTTCTCATTATACTCAGGGAAGCTACGAGGAAAAATGGTCTTAAATGGGAAAAGATGGCCCCAGTCCAGTTTTATAGGGAGTCTCCAAATTACAATCCCAGTGAGTCACTGGCATACTCATCATAAATTTCAGAGTCTTGCAGACTTTAAATCAATTTAATTTGATGAATCTTCTAATGATATTTTCAATCGTTTTATTAAACATTGTCTATTTTTATACACTTCACTGCCCAGATAATTGTTATGTGCCTATTGTTGGGGGCAGGTGGCAGTTGCCTTCTACGACTTCACAGGGCTCATCGAAGACATACACAGATGTTAGGTACAGGTAATGCCACTGTACTGCGACTTGATTATAGCGCCATGGAGTGGGGAGATTTGAAAAGGAAGTACTTATTTCCCCCCATTCTTTTATTTAGTATGAAGGAGAACAGTAACTAAGCTACACTCCTCACAGCTTGGTGTCCGAAGAACAGGATAATACGTTGAGGGGTTTGACCAAGATCATTTGGTTTTGCATACAGCAGCAATTTTCAACCTTTTTCATCTCATGGCACACATAAACTAATTGCAAAAATTCTATGGCACACTGAGCATATATATTTTTTTTTACCAATCTGACAAAAAAATATGTATAATTTTGATTCATTTACACTGGACAGCTATTGTTGCGTTGGCTGTTGTCATTCACTGTATTTGACAATCTAAGGGAAGTGAAGTTACTGCCCTGACTAAATAGTCGGGTCTTACGCACTTTAAAATGTTTTGTGGTACATCAGTGAGCCTCTTGGGGCGCACTGGTTGAAAACTCTGGCACTGAGAAATGCCCTTCTTTTTTCATGTGAAGAGAGATACTTTACACCAGAGGCTCAGAGCTCCCCAGGGTTCCACATAGTCTCTTATCTTCAAATCATTTGAAATGTTGCTACATTCACATGTTTAAATACCAGCTGATTTTAAGGTAGGAGAGTATATATACTGTTTCCTTATTCATAAAAATACACATTATGTGTTTTCCTAGTTGCATTGTATTCCTTCGAATATATGTATTATAGTTTATCTAAGTAGTGCTCTATTCACAGATATGTGAGTTATTCTGTATTAAAATCTTTTGCTACTACAATGTCACACAATCTATTGTGTACATATATATGCATGTGTGGGTTTGGGATTCATCAAAGTGTTTATAGAGGATAGAGCCTTAGAAGGGGTTCTGGTTTAAAGTGTAAATACATCTGTAGTTTCAATGTTTGTCCATAGATATTTCTTCCATGGGGGTTTTACCATCTTTCACGTCTACTAACAGTCTATGAGACTACCTGTTTCCCCAACAGTCCTCCAGTAGAATCTGTCAATGAACTTGGATTTTTGCCAGTTATAATAAATGGGAAATGGTATTTCTGTGTGGTTTCGATTGCATCATTTTGTACATATAAGAATGATGTGTATTGTTTTCAGTGAACTTTCTTTTTATGTCCTTTGCCTAGAGTTAAAAGGCTTCCATTTGAAAAAAAAATAAATTATCTTTCTATGGATGTCAATGAGAGTTAATTTACTGTGTTAGTTCGAGCTCAGCCTCTGGACCCAGAGGGCCTGGCTCACTTCCTGGAACTACCATATCCTTGGGAGTTTATTTGTGCCTTAGTCTTTATAAATATATAAAGTAGGTATTCAATTCATACCTAACATGCAGAAGCGACATAAAGGTGACATAAGTCAGTCCATATAAAGTGCTTGGAACAGGCTCTTGTGTAATCAGACACAAATGGTTTCAAACACAGATCATTCCAGATTTCCCAAGTGCTGACTGGTGGTGGAGTGTACGGGGCTAAGTCAGCCTCGGGCAAAGGAACTGCTGGGCGGACGTACCATCCACGGCCACAGTGAAAGGAGAGATTGGACTGCGGAACAGAGGCACTTCATAAGAGTCAGGCTAATAATTAGTCTCTGCAAACAAACACACCTGTGGACTGGCACTTCTTATAAACTCGAGTGCGAAATGTAAAGGCCATTTTAAATATATGTCAGCAGAGAAAATGTCAGAGGCTTGCGGGACGCAGAGATGAGGATGGGAGAAATCACTCCGCGTACATACTCCGTGAGGGACTGGGGCCCTCACTTCATCTAAGCTAAAATTGATTAAATACCATACTTCCTATTTGGAAAATGCCAGGGAATAATTTATAAATTTAAGTGGGGGAGATGTGACAATCAAGGGCAGCACAGTGCGGGGTGAGAGTGGCATAGATGATTTTGCCACTTTAGCTCGATCATGTCCCTAACCATTCTGGTTTCGATCGGACAATACAAAGTGGGTGGGAAGAGGCAGGAAGTGGCCTGGAGGCCTCTGTGGCAAGGGACTGAGAGCAACCCTACGTCTTGGTTGTCGGTATGTTCAAATAATGTGCAGGGGGAACGGCTGTGACCAGACATTCTTGGAAACGGCAAGCAGGGAATTTGGCAAAGTGAACAGCTAGGTTCCCAAACCAATAGGAAGGAAAATGACGTGTCACCTCTAGAGAAAATACAAACCTCCCTCCACGGGTGATGACGAGGCCTCCATCAGACTTAGACTCTTAGGAGAAAGGTCGGTTTAATAGCACACTATTTATTTTATTGGAAGGTACTTTTTTTTTTAAACCCCTAAGTTCGATATCTCCTAATGGCTCTGGAAGTGGGAAAGTGAACACCCCGATGAAGAAAAGTGTTTGGACACTGATAGCGCTCCTAACGGTGACACCACGTTTAGCCCTTGATCACAGATGGAGGGGCATCGCGGGACTGGCTTGGAGTGATACTGTACTGATGGCAGGAGGGGGACGGGTGACCAGAGCAGCCCTCCAATGATGGATGACTACTTCCCAGTGGGTTTCATTTCTCCTGGGGCTGTGAAAACAAAAATGAGAGCTCAGGCCTGAAACCAGCCACGGTGCCTCTGGAGGTGATAAAGCCTCATTACATTTAGAGACGGTACCACTGAAAGTGCCAGAAGCAGGCACGCGGAGCATTCGGGAAGATTCAGAGCAAAGAGAGGTGCTGGGCTTATAAACGGGCTGCAGGTGCACCAGGAGGCTCGGAACAGCCGTCCTGCTTTCTCCCTCTGACTCTGACCAACACTTGCCGACCTGCCAAGCTTAGAATAGGGGCTAGGGAAGGAGACAGAAGGATACGTGGAATAAGTGGAAAAACATTGAAAGAGGAAGAGAGGAGGCTTGAAAGGGAGTAGGCTGAAAACGAAAGTGGGAAAGCTTAGAAAGAGGTATGGGATTCCTGTCCCCCCGCCTCCGCCCAGCCATACTCACACCTGCTCCCAAAACAAAGTGGAAATAATGGGCTGCAGGGCAGCGCTGGGAGGACATGCTTAGAGTAGATGACTCATCTCCCCTCCCACCCCAAGTCTTTCACACGCAGCTGCTCAATTAAGTGACATTTAAAAGCTACATAAGGCGATCATTGGGTATCAGTAATCATGTATCAAATAATGATATTTACACATTGGCAACAGAGTGGAGCAAAGCAAGTAAGAGATACTCCTCTATCCAATTCCCTAAAACTATTAAAATATCAAGAGATCTCAACGGATCTCCTGGTTTAGGAGGATACTTAACTCCCAAGGAATGAAGTGAACTACTTTAAGGCTTGGATCATGTTAAATTAAAAACTAAACCCCTCTAACAAGATTTTACCCCTTATCTGTTTTCCAGAATACATCTGTAGCCATGCCAATGTTCTCTTTTTCTTTTATCTCTCCTTCTTTAGCCGTCTGTCCTCACATAATGGCTAGTAATTGGAATAGAGACAAATTAACTGTGTGTGGATTGTATGTAAAGAGATATATTCACACCCTGGCTCATGGACCTGATTACTAAATGCCATGAACAATAGCTAAAATCCTATATATTCAAACTCATATGCTCCAAATGATGCCCCGGGCAGAATAAGACCTGAAACTAGCCTGATCTATGATTTCACTATCTGTACATCTGAAAGGACAGAGAGTGAGTCTGAGAGGACAGTGGCCGTTTTATCCAAGGCTGCCTGAGGAAAGGGAGTGTCTCGTCTGGTAGAATCGACCAGCCTGGATTCTGGCAGAAATGATTCGGGGAGGGGGGGAGGGTATAGAAAGCTAGGTGCTATAAAACATTTGAACAGTGCTATTATGCCCCCCTGCCCAGTCCTGCCCCGTTCTAACTTAAGTTTACTTTCCCATTTAGACTTTGTCCTGGGTAAAGGGAGAGATTCTTTGGGCTGAATGATGCAGCTGGCTTTGGTCATTTCTAAACCAATGAATAGTGTGGCACTTGAGTTTCCCTGTTTGTTTCCGGGCAGTGTGCCTCCTGGAGAGATGGGCCCTTCTCAGTGCATCACAAAACATAGCTCCTGAGCCATCGGAATCAGGGGGCACACAGGCGATGGAAGAAGCTGCCTTTGTGCCCCAGTGTGGTTGGTCAGCCATCCCATGTGCACTGCAGCTAACCAATAGGCGGCGGGGGAAGAAGTCTTTGCCAGGGCTCTCCTAAATCCAGGTCTTGGTTGTTCGGGGTTCCTATTGGAGTTTAGGCCTGCTCATTTGCTCAGAATTGCATCTGACTCACCTGGTGGATGTGAAAAAGTGCAGATTGCAGCCCGCCCCCCGCCCCCACCCCCCGCACCAGTATTAATTCAGCAAGTCCGGGCTGGGGCCTGAGTATTTCTATTTCTAACAGGTCCCCAGGTGATGCAGATGCTATAATAAAAAGAAGTGGTGACCCACAGTGCCCCCTTATTGAAACTGGTTGGTAAGACACTACATGAAACCACTCCCCCACTCCCCTGAGAGACTTTGCCACTTGAGAAGGAAATGGAAATATCCCTGCTTTACGGAAATGACCCTTCTCTTGTCCTTCAGTATCCCGCATGTTGATCTGTAAGTCAGCACTGAATTGCAACTTCAATCACTTGACATTTTTTTCACAAAAGAGTTTTTTAAGAAGCACCCCTTTCAATAAACAGTGCTATCATCCAACCCATATGCTTAATTCCCTGAGACAAGGAAATAGATTTTAACATTCTCAAATTTACAGTATATAGCTCCTTGTATGTAGAACATAGGCATTTACTTTTTCTCCACTTACAGTGCCCCTACTCATCCTATAAAATCTTTTTCAGGTACCACTTTCCCCCTAAAGGCTTCCTGGGCCCTTTCTCACCAAAATGAATTAAACACTCTATTCTGTGGGGTTGGCCAAAAAGTCCATTACATTTTTCCCATAAAATAAAAGACACATTTTTCATTTTCACCAATAACTTTGATTTGGATATTTTGGGTATGTTGGCTCTCTCCCGCTATTGGCTTCTAGTGGGTAGAGGCCAGGGGTGCTGCTAAACATCTTCCCATGCATAAGACAGCCCCACAGCAAAGGATTTTTTGGCCAAAATGTCAATAGCACCACAAAAGTTCACAAGCCACTTTTGACACATTCAGTCAGTCACAGCACCTTCTCCATACACTGCAAAAATCTTTTTTTGCATTTCCATTGCATTTTTACCTTAAATATAAAGCATCACTTACTGAAAATGTTGCTTATTTTCTTCCATCTTTGATATTAAAATGGTTGCACAAAAATTCACCAGTCTTGATGTTTTTGTAAATGCATGCTGATATTATAGCTGTCACAATACAATCTAACAAAATTGTTTTGAATGAAGTTAAGGACAACTAAGCCCTACTAGAGCCACTGTACAGAAAAACAAACAAACAAACAAACAAAAAACAATGTGATGGGCTTCTTGGCCAACCCAATATGCCTCTACTCTATGCTCTCCTCTACTGATGTGCTTCACACAATGAGCTGACTTAGGGTCCTTTCCCATCTGATATCACTGATAAATAGGAAGCATCTGCTTGCTTCCCTTAATGGATAGCAGCCCCCTCAAGGGCACTCTTCATAATCCCCAGTACCAGACACAGCATCCTCACTTAACAGACATGAGACAATTATTGGTTGACCTGAACTGAATGGTAGATGTAGAATCACGCAGAATATAAAGTTGCTGATTGAACCGGTTTGGTTATTTGCCTCTCCCTGGAGACAGGCATTTATTCTTAACTCACCATGGACAAAAGATTAGAAGTGAGAATGGGAAAGAGTGCTATAAATGGATGCACTGACAGGTGACACCCCACAGGAAAGAATACAGTCCCCAGGAAAAAGAGCTCAAAGCTGCGGGGTCACAGGGGGTGTACTGGATGACTTCTCTGTGAGGCAGAGAAATATGATTAAATTCTATTTAAAATATGATGATAAATAAGCAAGGTATGGTTAAATTATAATAAGGTACTCTATTGCAAGGCAGAAATGCTTCTAACACACTTAACAAAATATAAAAATATTGTCTAAAGTGTAAAGGAAGTTTTAGTGTTTAGAAAGGAAGATTCAGTTATCTAGAAGATTCACTCATTTGGAACATCTCATTATCTGATAACGCAGGATGAATAATGCATCCCTGTTCATTCTCCCCAGATCCCCCCCATATTCTCTCTTGCCCAAAGTCTCTGCCAATCTGACTTCACAGATGAAAGTGCCTGAAGCAGGATTGGATCTACTGTTTGGTTTTGAATGCTCAATGAGAAGAGAAAGGATATTCATTTGGAAACGATCATCCACTCCCACCTTCGATGTTCCCTTCCTCATTCTTTGCTGGTTGTCCTCTTTGCTCAAGGGCTGAGGGCAGCGGAGAGCCAGCCCACAGAAGGCAAGCCTGCCAAGGACCACTGCGGGGACCCTCTGCACGCTGTAGCCTCCTGGGCCCTGCAGATGTTAGAGTGATGGAGTGTGTGCTGAGACCCAAGATTTATGTCATTAAACTGCTCCCCTCTCCAGCTCCGACTGACAAATAGCCAAATTCTACTTCCTTTGTTCCAAGTCTGACTGCTGTTCCACAGCCATCGAACTGTGTTTATAAAGTTTATTTGCTTTTAATTTGAGCAAAAACTCTAGGCCAAAGCTACAAAATCTTTTACTGGTTCTCACTTCACCCCAAAGGCAGCAGGCCCTGGCACAAGCCTGACATTCACTCTGCGCCAGACCGAAGTCTCTCCAGGACACAAGGACTCCTGGGGCTGGCAGCAAAGAAACCATTTCCAGCAAGTTCTTGCCAAGGGAGTCGGAAGCCAGCTCACTCCTGAGAATCACAGACACACTCATAAAGGCGAAGAGCAAGAGCTGGTTGCAGAGCACTGACCCGTCAGAGGACGGGTGGGGTGTCTCACTTGGCACGGCCAGGTCTGGCTCTCTCTCGGGTGTATTTCCACTGACGCTGTCTTTCCTCCACTCGACCAGGCCCACCTGTGCAAACTCACATGGAGCTTTTTCATTCACCAGGAGTTCCGCACATTCTGAGCCTTAGTTGAGGAGTTTGATAAAAAGGTGGACAGGGAGGTCTCTTGTCATGTGCTTATGTTACTAAGTCATAAGTTGTAGAGTTTCTCTTTGAATGTAAATGGCTCCCACTACTAAATAAATTAACATTTATGAAAGGAAGAGGCCTGGGATAGAGGATTTTTTGTTTGTTTGCTTTTGTTTTTGGTTTTTGCCTCCAACTCTTGGGCTAAGATAACCCTGGAGGTAAACATTACTCTTTCTATCTGTTTGGGACTTTTCTTTGAACTACTTGGAGTGCGTCCGATGAGAGCACTATTCCTAATCCACGTCCTTCATGGACACACTCTGGTCAGTGCATAAATGCCCACAGATCATGGAAAAATGATAGGATCAGAGTAATTTAGACCTGTGTAGGCCACTTGAGAAGCTAGGAGATGAACACATATTTCATAAGCCAGATAAACTTCTTTCAGGGAAAAAAAAACATACATAATTTGTTGATTAGGAGGAATCAGCTAATTAAAATTAATTCAGATTTATTTTGAGCACTGGTTTGATCTCCAGAAAGGCTTGTACAAGTGTCATGGCTGACAAAATCCACAAGTGAGAAGAAGGGAGAGGGTGGAGGCACTAAACTTCTCAGGGCAAGGCTGTTCTCACCCCGCCTGGTCATTGTTGATTAGGATGCTGGGTCCTTGGACGCGTAGGTCTGAACACAGGACAGCTTCTGCAATTTTCTTCACGACCTCCTTGCAGCTGCCATGGAGGAGTTTGCTTACCAGCTGTTGAAAGCTCAGGTACACTAAAGATGCTCTTTTTTTTCCAAGAGAATATTGAACTGTAAAGGACTCCACAAAAATATGCCTTCCTCTAATGCAAAGTATAATGATTAATAATAAGGGAACCAGCACATGTTAATTCTAAAGTGGACCTAAGGTCACTTATAAGGAACATAGATTCAGCCTGATTTTTTCCTCTGGTACCACCACCCTGCCTAAAGATCTTCAAAAGCATTTAAGACATTCTGGGTCTTAACTGTGATTTAGTGATTTATAAAGTTTTAGAGCTGAAATTGACATTAGAAATCTCCTGGTGATCAAATCTCTTGATCCTACACATGAGAAACCTGGGGCCCAAAGAGGAGACAATTACCCTTCTTAGTACGTTCGGAGTGTTATAACAAAATACCATAGACAGGGCAGCTTATAAATTGAAATTTATTTCTCTCAGTTCCGGAGGCTGGAAGTCTGAGATTCAGGTGCTGGCAGGGCTGCGTGAAGTCACACTTCTGGGTCTCCGACCTCACGTGGTAGAAAAGCTCCATCCTAATCACTTCCCAAAGGCCTAACTTCCTAATACCATGACACTCGGGAGTTAGAATGCTAACGTAAGAATTTGAGGGGCACACAAGCCCTCAGGCCATACCATTGCTCAAGGTCAGACAATCAGGAGAATGAGTGGAATTTCATGTCAATAACCAGCTTCTGGCAACAGAGTCACACCTTCCTAGGAAAGCAGGAAGACAAAATGGCTCTGCCGAGTCTCACTAGCAACACAGAATCAAGCTTCACAAACATGCATCTCCCACTGCCATTAAGACAGGTCAGGGACACTGCCCCTTTCTCTGCCTGTTGACCCCACCACCAGCTGACCTGGTGTTCACTGTCACTTTTGTGATAGTCTCACTATTATACCTCCGTTGACTTCTAAAAACTGCCCTTGACACCAGCTTTCCTTGCACAAGGTCCTGTAGGAAAGGACAAGTTGTGACTTGGGTTGGGCCCAGACCCTCCTGGATGGGTATTAGACTTCACTTCCTCCTCTTATCCGCCCTCACCCTGGAATTTTACCTACTTGAAATCCCACCAGGAGGAGAGTTCTGGCTCTTGCTCATAAAATATGTGCTTACTTAGGCCGCAGTTTTTTCCTGGCTGAGAGATTTCATTATTTTATGTGGGAAATTGATTTTATGGAAAAGAATATTTAAAAAAAAAACTAATCTTACCCTACTCGACTGGTATCTATGAAAAGAATAGAGATAAATAACTTTTTTAAACCCTTTTATTGTCTTTCAACTGTTGTTATTAAATACAATGTTAAGGGAACTACCAGATTAGACCTGAGGGGGCCAGAAACCAATTTAAATTCTGCACACAGAGACCGTGGTTGGCCATGGCAGACCACAAGGTCTTTTTCCCTCAATCATGGAGACAGACAAGCGTCACATCCCTTAGACATGAGCTAAGGAAGAATCTATAGACACTAAGCTAAGTAAAAGCAAAATTTTAGGACCCTAAGTTTTCTTTCTTCCTTTATCAACCCCCGCAGACAGAAAGAGCAAAGACGCACCGTTTCCCTGTGGAGCCTGGTCCGAAGCTGCTTTCTCCGCCTCTGAGGAAGGGGGATACTCGACAGCACCTGGGTACCTGGCATATCCTTTGGTGGGCTGAGCACTTAGGGACAGGGCTTCCAATGCCTATTTTAATCTTCTATCAAACATCCAGCTCAAAACCTGACTCTTCAAGAAAACCTGTGTACATTAATCTCGTTCGATTCAAGACACTCAGTGTGTGTCTACAGACGGTATTTACTGAGCACCCTGCCATATTCCAGTGATGTGCCAGGCCCTGAGGTAATAATGGTAAATCAGGTCCAATCCAGGCATTGTCATGCATGTAAGAGGAAATGCGAGGAGCGCACATGACGTGATACACAGAGGTGGTCTACACCCGGGGAGACAAGAAGGGCTTCAGAGAAGAAGTGACCCTGTAGCTTTTGGGAGGTATTTGTAGATAACTATCTTTAAATTATTTCTTGGAAATCTCCGTTCTCTTAATTTTTCTTTTTTTTTTCTTTTTTCGTGTGTGTGTGTGTGTGTGTGTGTGTGTGTGCGTGCGTTTTCCTGACACAGCAGTTTATGTTACAGACCCTCTTGTCAAACAGAGTAGTCTCACAGGTTAAGCTGAATTTTTAAAATGAACAAAGGGAGAAGCAGGCTGAGAAAACCCGCATTTGCTATTTTATGGTAGGTCGTTAGTCATGATAAGAATGCTTATCAAGTGTGTTTCTGTTTTGAAGGTTAACATGAGTTTAACACTGTTTTTGTAAGGAGAATCCAAGTATTTATCAAAACCCAAACGAAAGTAAACAGTCTTTTATTTCCTAACAAGTTGTATTTGATGCCAATAAGCTAATAATGAAATGTCACCTGGTATTAGTAGGATTTAGTAGCTAATGCTCAGGTTGTGTATATTTTCTGAATTGTCCCTTAATGATTGGACTCATCACCTTCTGGAATGGCTAGGTTACATTGGGAGAGTCATATTTTGTCCTAGAACAGTGACAACTGTCTAACCCTCAGCGGTTTTATTAATAACAACAATTCTTTTTGTAGATTTTATCGAAGCATCTTTTTTCTTATTTCTTTTGTGTGTGTTTCTATTTGGTGGAACAAATGAAATGAAAAGAAACACACATGTACAGGCACACATAGTGTTACTTAGTCCTACTATGTGCTGGGCATACAAGTAGCTAAAGGAGTTTCCAGGGGGAGAGGACACCGCCTGTCTCCCTCCCTCCCAACAGCTTTGCTACTTTTTTAGTTCTCTCCTTCCTACCATATATTTAAACTCTCTTTACCTTTCCACACACAGCTTAAATATCACCCTCACCCATGAAATCTTTTGTGACCATTTTTGTTTATATTTATTTCTCATTTCTCTATTTTCCATAGTGGATATTGATCCAGTGACATCAACAGCAAGAATGACATCAAACTGACCTCTGTGAGATCCAAGTATGTTTTTATGAATCATCTTGTTCAGTTCTCATAACATCTCTTTTTTTTTATTTTTGGAGTATATGCTCCTTCTTTTGATTAAAAATGCAAATACAGTTAATGATGACTAAAAAGCTAACCATATGTGATTGTTCTCATTTGCATAGAAGGGGTGCAGCCAGAAGCCAAGGTCTTGACTTTAGAGTCTTAGTCTATTTTTTCACATGATCCTGGTTAATTCTTGTCTAAATGTTGAGTGTTCTGTCTCTTCAAGTGGAACCTGATTTGTTTGTGAGTGACATGCAAGGTAAGGACAGTCTTTCAGACTGTTCACGTTCTCCCACCCATGCACCCCCACTCCCATCCCATGGCCCAGGTCATGGCTGATCACAAGTAAGTGGTCAATTAACATGTCCAACTGTTTGAGAATCATTGATTCGGTTTCATCAGTGAGTCATATGATGATGACTTTCATTTATATTTTGTTGGAGAGATGGGACAGAGAAAGGCGAGAACTAAACTGATAAGGGAAAAGAGGAAGAAGAGAAAAAAAGAGATGGAGAGGAAAGAAGTGATGAAGATAGAGAAGCAGAAGAGAGGGAGGGAGAGAAGCTTTCCTGTCTCCATGGTCAAATCCATCTCCGGCCCTTGAGGAAGCAGGTCTGCAGAAAACCAACACCAATGCCACAAGGTTATGGGTTAATAATTGATGTTTTTGTGAGGCAAAAGGGAAAGGAGGGGTTGAAGATGAAAGAAGTCAGAAGAGAGATGGGCAAGTTTTCAGGGTCACAGGATACATTTATCAGAAGCTTTTAAAGAAGTGTTTAAGAGCAGCTAAGCTGTTGCTATGGAAATAGGTAAAAGCTAATCCATTATCTGCAACCTCTGGTTGCCACCAGCTAGCCGCTGGGGGGTTGGGGGGGGCATTCTGCTTTTCATTGTTACTATTTCTTTTTCTTTTCTCTCTTCTATTTTTTTTGCTATCTAAACACATCCCTGGAATTATGAGAAACAAATTAATAAAAGCTGAAAGAAAGGAAATTCAGTTCCTTCAGAGATGATATTAACACATGAGGGAAACTTCACCCCACATGTCAACTGATAAAGCAAGAGGAGATTATTTCAAGAAGGTAAGACAAAAAGAAAACAACAAGATATGACCACCTGGAGGGATAAGTGGCCCGTTCCTCCTAGAGCCTCTCTTGTCCTTGGCTGCAACTCCGAGGTTTGCACTGAAACCTGTGGAAGGCGGCGTGTGCCTCCTGGGTTACTCCCAGACTGTGACCCTTGATCGGAGCCATTTAAGAGGCTTTGAAGCTTTAAGAAAGAAGCGATAGGAGCCATTTTGCAAATATCCTTCACTCCACAGAAAGGCTGAGATTTAGCTATAGGCTAAACTCTAAAACAAATTTATGTAAAGCTAGTGCTGCTTCCCACAAATATGAATGTCCAAAATAGAGATTTTGACCAATTGATGTTTTATATGTGTACCGTTGTGGGGGCCGTTCAAGATGTTAATGATACCAATACTATAATTATTACACAATATTCCCTTCCATGGTCTTGCCTCTTTATCGTGTCTTAGGAAATGGAAATCTCTACCATGATTTGGGGTAACTGTGATGCCACACAGGCAACTTGTGGAATTTGGTTATCTTTTTCCATTTGCCTATGAAGTTACAATCTCATAATATTATCAAACCCTTAGTAATTATCAAAAGTCAAAATCTATACCTCTTTCCACCTACCCCAATACCTAGCCATCAATTTTTATCCTTGAAGCCTAGAAGTCAATTTAGTCTTCTCCTGACTTCTTAATTCCAGTAGCCAGTGGGTCACTACATCTGGCGATATTTGTTGTCTAAAACGACTTGTCTTTCTCCATGCTTCTTCATCTCCACTACGGTGACCTTTACTGGGACGTTTATCAGCTCTTATCAGAGCTATCCAAACTAACTCCTAAATGGTTTGCCCACTTGCCTTGCCTCGAGACCCGTCTATTTCAGCCTCCAGGTGGTTTGGACAGCAGTATTCCTAAGATGCGAATCCGACCACTGAAAATCTTTCACTGGTGTCTTTGGCCCTTCATCAACTACTCTGGATGACGAGACCCCTCACCCTCCCACCCTTGCCTGTGTTTACAGACTCACAGCTGCTTTCCTCCTGCGTGAGCCCTAGGTTTGAGGACAAGATGCATTGTCGTCCTCACGAGATACAAGTTCCTTGATGGCAAGAACCAGATCTTGTTTCCAGGTCTCCTCAGGGCCCGGGACAGTGCCTACAAAAACACGCCCTCAGTAAACACTTGCTGATGACCAGTGGCGAGAATTCACTACCTCACTGGGCTAACAGAAGCCATCACACAGCTCGTGCTCCAGTCCACTGTGAAAATGATTCAAGTTCAAGGCTTCACTATAAAATGAATTCATGCTTTTCTTAATCAGTGCTATGAATTTAAGTTCTGAATCATGAGCTCACTTAGAAAGAGACAAAGCTACTAACTCAATAACCAGCGACAGCACGGGCGGGCAAGGCCGTGGGCAGTCAAATAAATGGACTGACATTGAAACTTACAACAAATTATGATCCATTTCACAGCAGATTTCCCTAGCCAACTGAAACCACTGGCTGTGCAGCTGCTAGTCTCGTGCACACACAGCCATAGCCTCCACCGTTCTTAGACACCAAGTTACGAAAGGGACACACTCGCATTAGAAAAACTGAAGGCTTCCAAGGTTAAAGGGAATTCTTGAAAGAGTTTTTGGTAACTTTCTTCTCCCCCATCATGCATGTGCTGAAAGCTCTGACTAGATAGAGTCAGAGAGCAATACGTTTGGGTTGATAATGTGGGCTCTTGTCTGAGAGCAGATGAAGAGCGACCCCAAAACGAGGGCCTGGTAACACAGGCCCTCAGACCTGAAGAACTGAAGGACCAGAAATGGTTGTTTTCGGGCCAGGGCCTCTAATTACTTCCAGCTTCTACAGAAATGATGGATTAAGAAGGTAGGACCAATAGATCTTCTATGAAGCAATGTTTGGGAACAAAGAAAGTGAAAAAAAAATCTGAGGCAGAACCCAGGGGAGGGATTTTGCTGGAGTTTGGGGGGCTACAAGAGAGTGGCTCTTGACGATTTTGTGACTAAGAAACAATCTGTGGGCCAAACTGAAGAACTGTCCTTCCTAATAGTCCAGAACAACTAAAAGCAAGCTCTGGTTAGAATTGAAAAATGAAACTGGAATTGATGGTAGAAACCAGAACTGCACATCCGTACAATATCTGATTTATCTATAGATTGTTTTTAAGAGTCTCTTCTCTGTTTAACAGCCCAGTGAGCTTGCCCAGTGGGCATAATAAGGGAGGAGAGATGAGGAGATGTGAGGGAGGGAAAGCCGTGGTCTGCAAAGCAGGGACCTTTAATCTGAGGAGCCCTGGCAGGATGTCTTCCGAGCAGCAGTGATGCTGTCTACCAGTCCTTCTGGTTGGGGTTCTCATTTCACATGGGGCTCATAGCTTGACTCAGGCTGAGCAAATTTAAACAAACTGGCTGACACCAAACCTGGAAACTGGCAAAGTGCAAATGCCATCGATGGTGGCCTCAGACACTGGAAATGCCGTCATACGAACGCTGAGCTTGGTAAGCAGAGTTAGAGGTCAGGTAGCACATTAATAGGCAAAATCACCCTGTGAATTATGTTTTAGGCTGTATTTACATTGCTCAGTTTCATTAGTAAACAGATAATGTCTGTATTTCTTTCTTAGGAGCAGACAGCTTTCTTTTTGTTAGGTGTGACTAAGTTTTTCCAGTTCACTAAGATAAATGACTACATACATTATTACTTTAAAGCATAGTACCCCTCTAAGGTACATGCTTAGCACCCCATCCTGGAGATGGGGTTTAGGCAGACAGTCCATAGCAAACTTAGGGTCTGAAGCCAGGGAGTTTGACCTCAAAGTGTGCTATTGTCACCACTCTGTTATCCTATGGGATGGCACAGTGTGGTGATGTTTACAGTTTAAACAATCTGTGTTGAATTTGTAGCTATAAGTGTGAATGAGGGAATGTGTGTGTGAGTGTGTTTGGGAAGTGACACACCTCTCTCCCACTGCCTCTGAGTTAGGTTTAGGCTCTTTCAAAACCAATTTTCCCCTGCAGAGAAACTGCTTAGTGGGTAAGGGTTTTTCACAGGAATGATGGAAATGTTCTAGAACTAGACGGGGATGGTGATGGCTCAACACTATGAGAACACTAAATGCCATGCAACTGTTCACCTTAAAATTGTTAGTTTTAGGTTATATGCATTTCTTCTCAATAAGTTATTATTTAAAAAGTGTTTCTCTGATGTCCTTCCAGGATTAAACTCACTCAACAAAGGACTTTGACTTTTAAGGTCCGCATATTTGTAAAAATGAAACCTATGGAAGCCGTTTTTACGAACTGATTTTAAAGCACTGAAATACTATTGTTAGCTTTCGCACTGTGATCAAATTTCACTGATTTGCAGTTTCTGAATAGGTGGAAACTGTTTTTCATGGATATTGGGAGGATGTTGCAGAATTTACCTCCAAAATGCTGATTGCAACCAAAAAGTCAGCCACTTCCAGATAGCAATGGTCTCACCAGGCAAGTTTATATGATTGTACTGTGATCAATCATTGCATCTAAAAAGAGAGACTGATGACATCAAATTCTTGAGGAACATCAACCCCCTGTTTGTTTGTTTTTAACAGATGAGGAAACTGAGGTCAAGAATGTGAAGCAACTTGGGCAAAATCATGCAGAAAGTTGGTAATGTTTCAGGTTGGTGAAGCCAGGTTACCTGATTGAGTCCTATCTGGGTCTGTTTTGATCTGGTCACAATGCTGCCAAGGCCCTTGAGTTTGAAACAATGAAGCCTCCAAGAGTCCTGGTGCCCCGCCTCTGTCCCTCGGCTCTCTAATGAATGGCTGTCCTCTAACACAGAGCTCTCGCTGCCTTGGCACATGTGAGTGTCCAAATATTGCCACACGCTTTTCGCAGCACACAGGGGAGATCCCAGCCCTACAATAACAGGGGTCCTAAGTTTGCTTTTGTGTCACCTAGTAAGAGCAGCACGCATTGATGATTCCTCCACAATTGTCCCTTTGCATGCAGAGACCTAATAATCTGAATTTCTCCGAAGTCTTTTTTTTCCTATGTAAGAAAGGCTGACTGAACATTGGTCCCTCACTGATTAGTGGAGGCTACCATTTCAGGAACACGGTATAAACTGGCTACACTGAGGGAGTAATCTCACTGTACCCCCAAGTTTCTCTAATGAGTGTGATGGACCCTTAGGTAGGAGGCACCCTAAATGATGAGATATGAGGAATTCATCTGAACTCCTTCTTGGAGATATTTTCCCTGTGTGCGGGCTTTGATCCGCCACATGCTCCGTGGCCCTGGGCTCTGCAGCTCTGTTCTCTGTGCCGTGGGCTGGGTTATACAGGCTAGACAAGAGCCGTAGGCTTTGCAGTCCTGGCCAATGAACAGAGCCAGTGGGAAGTAGTAGACAAACAGCACATAACTCAGAGGCCAATGGCTAATATGGTCCTCCTGACTCTGCGTCTAATTAATAGGGTCCTGGGCACACCACTTAATCCTGGAGAGCCTCTCTTTTCTCATCCGTGAAAAGGGAATCATGACAGCAAGTCTCCCCAGGTAACGTAGGGGTGAGGTTTCAAGGAGAAGATGTAAGTGAAGGTGTTTGAGGGCCGTAAATTCTTTTGTTATTAATAATCACAACATATCTTCACAATATGTCAAAACTTGAGCCATTAAGAATCAGAAATGAAAAGGGTCACTTAGGCATCTACCACTATTTTTTTCTACCTTATAGAGATCTCTGGGGGGTATTTTCCCTTTTCTTTACCGGATCCTACAATACCATTGTTAATGTATAATTAAAGAGACTAGAGTTGTCTAAGGTAGAGTTTGAAATTTGAATTAGTTTGTCTTTGTGAGCACAGCATAGAAAATAAAAGTGTCTGAACACTTATCTGATATAACCTCTGTTCCCTCAATATAGCTCTTTTTGTGTTTTGCCCTGAATCACACTAATAGTACAAAAGAGAGGAAGACAGCTGGAAGATGTTACTCGTTAATAGACTAACTCACAGGTTAAAATGTCCCAAATTATCACAGAGATCTAAGACACAGTTCCTTGGAAATGTGTGAACCACCTCAAATGAGTTATTCGATTATGTCAACAATATTCGCTAGTCTTTTTTTCTCCCAGGCATTGTAATAATGTTGGGAGAAACAATGGTGAGAAAGACAACCCGCAGAGTTTCTGCGCCTCTGGGCAATACATCATGCCGCATTGGTGCTTTCTGCTTACCGCTGCGTGAGGTGCTCCGACTGTGCTCGGAAACAGGTACTGTGGGAGAACGGTGCGGGAAAGCCCAACCACTGATCTTGGAACACTGGGGAAAGATCTCCTGAAACTAAAATGACGTCTAAGTCAGATGCAAATACAAGTAGTTACTACTGGTGGAAAACTGGGTTCGTGATGAAGGGTACAAGTAAGGACGGTATCCTGGGCAGAGAGACCAGCCCAGGCAAAACCCAGAGGAAAAGACGGGTGTGGTGCACGTGGTTAACTTTATCAGTTAAAGTGTTTTATTCTGGGGGTGACCACTGGAGTAAGTCCAAACAAACAGAACATTTAAATAATGATATGGTTGATATCATAGGTCCTAAGGGCAGAAATAGAGTGGCCTCGGGAATGGAATGGGATCAGGGATAAGAATATAGTAGGGACCCAGAAAGTTCTCTGTTTCACCACCTCTTGCCTCTGCTTCTCACTGCATGTATCATTCTTCTTTTCACTAAGGGTGAAAAAGCTTTTACCACTGCCCACTACATGTGCTAAAAAATTACCACCAACCACGGCCACTGAGCTGCTATCACCATCACTGAAAATCGCTAAAATATATTTTAGCTTTAACTTTAAATTCTTGGAGAAAAAAGGGCATTGGCTTAACCAAGTTCAGGTGGTGTCTATGGTCCAATAAACCATAATAGAGGGATAGCATTCTATTGAACAAACATGATTTTCCCATCAAATAATGTGGAGAGGGAATAATTTTGTTACAAAAGTGAATAATGTGAGCTAGAGAGACAACCAGGTGGGTTTCCACTACAGGGAACTACAACTTTTCAAATGTGGTTATGACTTATATCATAAAGCATATTATATTACTAGAGGGGATTTCAGGTCACAAAAGCTTTCAAACAGGAAACAGGGCTGACGGACATGGACGACAGTGTGGTGATTGCAGGGGGCAGCAGGTATAAGGGGGTTAAGGAGTAACAGAAAAATACAATACGAAATTAAAAGTATGTTTAAAATAATGGATTTTTACCCCTAGGGCAAGGAGAAACTATTCCAGGGTGGGAGAGACAGAGAATTAGGTAATTTGTTTTTGAAGTTGGATTCAGAAGCAGGTAAGATCTTAGTTGTCCTTCAGAGAGAGCATTCTTGCCATCGTTCAGGAGATGAACTGGACACAGTTAAAAAGCTTTGGAATAAGGGGATAGTAGTGGTAACTAAGGTACTGGTAAGTGTTATGTTGTACATAATAGTGAATATTGTTTTATTTTGGTCATATGTGTGTGACCCATGGGGAAAAACCTGGGTATATGGTGGCATAATTAGAAAAAGTGGATGAAAGTAACTCAGCAGCTAACATAACACATGGAAATGGAGCCCTGGACAGAATAAGGGAGAGTTACTGCCTTTCTTAGTTTCTTTCTTCTCAACCTCAGTCTCTCTCCCTCTGTCTCTCTCTCTCTCCACAGCACCCCATCTCCTCACTCTTTTTGGTTAGCGAGTGTGTGGGAAGTTTCCTATTCAGCACTGAAATGCTGCCTAGGTACACAAATGCCAAGTGATATGATGAATGTGAAAGTGAAAGCATTCACTCAGTAATTGCATGGCCAGGAATTGACCCTCAGACTGTATCAGTGACATGCACAATTTCCTTGTATCACGTTGTTTTTTGTCATGTATTAATAGGAAAGGAAAACAAAAACCTAGAAGCAACCTATGTTTCCAATGTTTAAGGATTGGTTAAATAAATTATCTTCATAATATAGAATACTCTATATACTGGGTTGAATATTACCCCCCCAATTCATTTGTATCCCAGAACTTCAGTGTATTAGCTTATTTGGAAAGAGTCTTTGCAGATACGTACACTGAATTAGGGTGGGTCCTAATTCAATGACTTGGTGGCCTTATAATAAAAGGGAAATTTGAACACAGAGACACATTCAGAGGAAAAAATGCCACATGAAGACAAACGTCGAGATGGGAGTGATGCAGCTGTAAACCAGGGGATTCCAAGGATCACCAGCAAGGCAAAATTCTTCACTTGAACTCTAGCGAGAACATGGCCCTGCCAGCACCTCGATTTCAGACGTCAGCCTCCAGAACTGCAAGCAGACGCCTTTCTGTTGGGTTAGCCTTGATGCTGTGTGCTCGCATGGCAGAAGGCACAGGTGAGCTGCCTCGGGTCTCTTTTATAAGGGTGCTAATTACCTCCAAAGTCCCCATTTCTTAATCTTATCATGTTGGTGATTAGGTTTCAACATATGACTTTTGGAGAGACACAGATATTCAAAATATTTGTGTGAAGGTAAATAGAAAAATCTTAAAATCTAGCAAAGAGATAAGTTAGACTTCCTGGGGGAGGGGGAGGGAAGACAATCAACAAACTTCTCAGTGGCAACAATAGGTACCATAAGAAAATGGGCTATTGTGATCCAGGTTAAGAAAAGAAGGGTAGCCAGATTACATTTATATACTCAGCTTTAATATCATTCAAGGGGGAAGGGGAAGTGAAATCATTTTAAAACATAGAAGTGGAGATAGATTTTAGCACCCAGAGACCTTGGCCCTAACGGATGCATTCAGTGGGAAAAAAAAAATGAATCCAGAAGAAAGGGATGGGATTTAAACAAAGGAGGAAAAAGCTAATGGACAAAATAACTGACAAATGAAATAGAAACAGAGACATGGATACATGGAACAGATGGACAGCTGTCACAGGGAGGGGGAGTGGGATGAGAAAAGGTGACGGGATTAGCCAAAAAGCAAGTATGCAAGACCCATAGACAAAGACAACAGCGTGGTGATGACCAGAGGGAAGGGGAGGTAGGGGCTGAGTGGAGGTGCCTATAAGGGGGTGGGGGGGGCATATTGAGACATGTGTAATAGTGTCAACAAACTTTTAAAAAAGAAATCATTAAAATACAGGCAAATCAAAATACTAATTATAATTATAATAATAATTTTCACATTAAAACACCTGAATCTAAACTTCCAGGTAAGGGGTCAGCAAATCACAGTCCATAGCCAAATCTGGTCTTCTTCTGTTTTCATAAATAAAGTTTTATTGAAAGAGAGCCACACTTATTCCTCTACAACTATCAATATGTATTTTCATGCTATAACATGAGCTGAGCTGAGTAGTTGTAATAGAAGTCACACAGCCCTCCAAGTCTAAAATAGTAAGTTTGGCCCTTTACGGAAAAGTTTGTGGATCCCTTCTCTAGAGCACAATGGTGTGGAGATGTTTGAGGAGACAATGGGAGAGGAGACTTTGGAGAGAGAGCACATTCTCTTAGAGGCCATTTAAAACTATACATTTAACTATGAATGCAGACTAAAATCTTAAAGGTAATCATTAAAACAGGGATAAAATACATTGCAGTAACTTGTAAATTCAAAATGTAGAAGAAGAATTAAATTTTTAAAACTTTGTAAATTAGTAGAAAGTCAGAAAAAGGAAGCTGGAACAATAATCATACATAGAAAATAGCTAATAATATGTTTCCTGGATGTATGTGCATTTGAAAGTGTTGTAAAATATAATCAAAAGGATTGAAAGAATGGCGTTGGGTATGGAGTAAGAGGTCAAATGTGATGTCATCTTTTTCTATACAGTTTTGGTCACTTATATTAGAAAGAGACTAAGCAAAATGTCAACAATTGTCAACTCTAGGTACGGGAACTGAAGTTCTCTTATTTTAAGGTTACCTTTAATTTTTCATACTTTTAAATTTCTCAAAATAACATAATAAGCCTTCAAATAAAGTTTATAGAATAGTGTGACTGCAATTCAACTGGTCCTGTAGGTCTGTACACACACATACATAGCAGATCAGAAATATATGTCTATTTTATATATATATAAAGTATATAAATATATATTATCTATAAAATATATAAAGTTTGACTGTGTATATATAATCAAACTTTAATAGCAGTAATTTCGTGGCCCTAACATATACAGCACACGCAGAACAATCAATAGTCTACCAAGAGGGAACAAGAATACACAGATTGGTCATTATTGGGTCGTTTTACTCCCTTTGAAAAATGGGTGATTATATCAAGGAGCAGGACCAGAAACGAGTCTTTCTCTTCAGCTAGGCAGCCCCTCTGGTCCTTCGGTGAGAGTTTAGTAAGCACCACTTCTGCCGTTCAGAGTGCAATTAATTACGTGCGTGGCTATATTGACTGCTTAGCAAAGCTCTTCTGTAGTCAAATCATGACAGAGTTCTGTTTCTTTTTAATCCTCTTTATTGCCTAAAGTTTTGCCTTTAATGTTTGACATTTGGTCCCTATCTTGACCCAAAGGGAGGGAGATCCCTCGGCGAGTTAGCCATGTTCACGGTCATATTGGTCAGGTGATCAAGCAGGTCGTGTCCCCGGACAGTCCAGAGGACTACTCTGTACATGGAAGCGTGCAAAAAAGACATATGCAAAAGATGAATGTGTAACTTAATACCGGTATTTTACTCTGTCTTCTGAAAGTGGACTTTACCTTGTGCTTGTCTTATGCATGCATCAAATGCCTTGTGAGTTTGAATTTTGGGGCTTTCCATAATGGATCGATCACGCTGGCTTCCACATATGAAGGCCTAGCCCTCTAGCTTGTATTGTGAGGTCTCTTACACTTGTTTACAAGAGCAATAAGAGCATCTTATTTTCCAAATTGAGTCTACTGAGTTAAAAATATAGTTTTCCACCAATTCTTTGAGTGTGCAAATTGTATTCCAAGAGAAAACAAAAAACTCATTGTAGCAAGAGTCTGAAGGAAAACAATAGCAGTAAATTCTACTAGAGGCAGAATTGGATATTCCATATCCATCACTGAGCAAAAAATTGAAAAATAAAAAAACAAAACAAAACAAAAAACAAAGACCCAAACTCCTGATTCATCCTTCAGTCTTAATGGTAACTGGTCAGCATTCGTGGAGCTTTGTAACAAAAAGCTTTAGTCCACAACTTGTATTCATTTGAGGTGTGACAGTTCCAAAGCCTTAGTAATGTATAAGCCATCCTTGCGGAATGTAACATATTAAACAGTTCACTAGGCTTACAATGGTTCAGAATGTTAAAAATAAAATTGTACCAGTAGCTCTGCCCGTCTTTGTGCTAAAGCAATACAGATGATTTTTGAATAAAGAAAATAACAGTGTTCTTCTGAACTTGCTAACAACACCCAGTGACACATGCTGTTGTGCAATATTCCAACTCTATCTCAAATACCCATCAGGGAGCATTATCATATGCAATATTACATATTCGGGAACTGACAACTGATGCGTGGCTGGAAAAACAGAAAAAATGAGAGTGAAGTCACACTTGGGTTTTACCTTGTGGAAATCACTGCGAGCTTAATTCCTCTACCCCCCTGAATTAACAAATCCCCCAACTTACCAAACAGGAAGGGAGAAAAAAAGTGAAATTCTAAGAACGAAAGTTATCTATTTATTTCTAATAGAATAGTAACAAAGCTAAAATACACCCTGACTTTCTCGCTGCCATTTTTCTGGGGTCTACAGTAAGACTGCATGCAGACCTATATTAAGCGGGCAAAGTTGGTAACGTCAAGTACCAATCACAGTGTCGTGGGTGCCACCAAAGTTTCTAGGTTGTCTATGTATGAGACCTTCTGTGTACTTACTACAATGTGACAAGGACTTTGGTTTCTCCCAGGAAGAGTGTTTTCTTTACCGCAATCAACTACAAAGTGACATACCTCCCTAACTTGGGTGAAACCGTCAAGGTGACAGGCAGGTTCAAGTGTGTGTGTGTGCGTGTGTATACAGGGGAGTGTTGGGAATGGTAAGGTTAGCAACAAGTCAGGTGTAAGTCTCAGCTGTGATGGTGATAAATAATTTATGGGCAAGCAGCGATGTAGCTAGAAGTGTCTGGAAATGCCTGGCAAAACCCCTTACTGAGTACCCCTGGGAGGCCGGAGGCCATGCTTGTCAAGGGTCTCAGGGAGAGAGCAGCCCTTGTCCCCAAAGAGTCCCAGGGCCTGGAGAATTCGTTTGCACTCTTCCTATTAAGAGATTTTGCCCAGCACAGTGGCACATGAGGACGAGCTGTTCTGAGAAAGACGATCAAGCTCTGATAGACTGAGACGCGCTGAAGACGGACTTGCATCTCAGCAGTCTAATGGGCCCAGTGAGGCAGTAAATTTCACAGCAACTTGACACATTAATATAGAAGTACAGTCTGTTATATCAAAGGGAGATTGTCTTAGTCCTTAAGGGAAAGCCAGCAATCCAAAAATGAAAAGTGTGCACTGGTGACTTGTGAAAAATGTAGTTAACACTGAGAGCTGAGGGGTAGAGCTCTCCGCCTTCCCAGCCTGGAGTCCTCATGAAGGGCAGTCTTCTGTCCCTCTTGGAGACCACACACCCAATCACATCTCCTGCCCAGCTCCTGACCTGGGCTCTTCAGGATCCTGCCGTCTTTGCTGCCAGGGAGAAGAGCCGACACAGGTGTTCTTCTCTGGTCCAATGGGACCTTCAGGCTCTACCTTTCTGAAGCTACATTTTCCTTTGTGCCTTTGTCCCACACAGCTGCTCAGAGCACAGTGCTGTAGGCTGCTCAGAAAACAACTTAACTCCCCAATAATAGGGAGATGGTTTGATAAATTACAGAATGTCCACATGATGAAATATGGGGGTTCTAGTTACATTGGTCATTCTAAGGACCAAATAGAAAAAAAAAGTATATGGGAAATATTTATGTTTACTATTCAATGAAAATGTAAACCACAACACTATCAGAAAAGACACAAAACCATAGCTCTATGGTGCTCAGAGCTGGAAAATAATGCATAAGGATGAAATCAGTTATGTTAAAGATTGCCTTTCACTTTTTCATTTTGAAAATTTGCTTTAACATTGTTGTAACATTGTACTCTTAAGGAATATATATTTTAATAAACCATAAACAATAGGAACTAACTTAATTTATTAACACTTTTAGCCTTTCTTCCTTAGTCATTATCTAACACTAATATTCTTAGCACACATGCTTAATATTTTCTTCCAAAGCTAAAGCCAAACTACAGCTGAAGAGGGAAGGCACTTTATTTATTACGCCCACGATTCAGTCACTTTCACCATTAGCCTCCCTACTTCTCAGTGTGTTTAGAAATAAACCTGGTTCTTGTGTAACATCAAGTTGATTTGACCAAATCAATACACACTGCTCTGGCAGAAGTGTTAGCTCTATAGGGGTCCTTTCCATCATTCTACTTTATTTTGTTTTGTTTTTGTTTCAAATAATGCTTTAAAAGATATTTCAGACAAGAGTGAGCTTTGATTGAATAATACTAGCAGGTAGAGTAGTGGATCTAGAAATAACCAGCCCAGGTGGCCCTGTATGTACTTTGGAAGGACAACACATTTGGGCTGATACCATTCTGAGTCTTCCAAAGGAAATAACTTTTAATGAGATACAGTTAGAGGTGACTAAAGGTGACCTGCCCAAATTCATGAAAATGTTGTTCCTCACAGTAGGAATGATATATTATTCCTATAAATCATTATACAGAGAAGGCAATAATCACTCATTTACATGGTTGTGGAGTTAACTGTTTTATTATCTCTGATGAGTGTCCACCTATACTTCAATATCGAACATAGTTAAGCTTCAAAAGAAATAGTCAAACTTCAGTAGAACTAAACAAATTAACGGTGTTAACCACGCCCGGCCCCGTTATCTGCGCGTGCTTTTAATCCAACTGTAGGCAAAGGATCTTGTCAGGTTGGAAAGACCGTGCCGCCCCAGCCCCCGCCCTCCTGTGCTTTGGCTCATTGGTGACTGCGTGTGAAGTTACATCCAACTGGATGAAAATCTTCCGGAGGGGAAACTGCACCTCACTTCCTCTGTTCACCTACAGGTAACCAAAATTATCTTGAAAAGTAAAGTATTCTGCTGGCCTCTGATGGCCAGGCAGTGGGGGCGGGGCAGAAAACCGAGGCAGGGAAGAGAAGCTCCAAATTCTGTTCCCACCTGAACGCAACACATGGCAGAGATTTTTTTTTTTAATGCATAATCCTAACTATAGAGAACATTGAACTCAATCAGATTATTTATTTTCCCTGTGGATGGAAAATTAGAGGAAATATCTACAGGCAGAAGATGTTAAAAAGGGGCTACCTCTGCTTGACCGAGGGGAGGCCCAGGGCTACACATAGCACTGGCGATGCTCTGAAGACCCAGCGTCTTGTCTCACTGGAAAAGGACACACCTCACAACTGTGAAATATGGCTCTAGAGGAGGGCTCTACAGGTGCCCTGGACATCCTGAAAGATGAACAGGTGGGTCCTACAGCAAATTAAGCCTGAACATCACTGGTGGCAAGAATGGCAGAACTGAGCTGCCCTGCTTCAGGCACATCTTGAGAAGGCAGGCTCTTTAGAAAAGAAAATTATTCTAGGAAAAACAGAAGGCATCAGGAAAAGAGAAAGGCCAAGTATGAGGTGGCTTTGGCTCCATAAAAGAAGCCATAAGTATGAGCCTACAGGAGCTGAACAGGGCTGTTGGGATGGGACACCGCAGGCATCACTCATTCACAGAGTTGCCAGGAGTTGGAACCTACTTAATGGCAGGGAACAGTGGCCAGGGCCCAATCTTCAAAGGGCAGTGGAGATGTGGACTAAAATATAGTGCTCCTGGATGTGAGGTAGATGGGCTTTGCTAAAGTTGTACAATCTAAAAAATCAGTATAGATGATCGGGAGTTGGAGGATAGTCACCATAATAAAATTTTTTTAAAAATCACTATCTTTTGCCCAGTTCCTGAAACTTAAATGGTTTTTAGACTCAGATCTCATAGAAGGAAAGAGAGCTGTCTTTCAATGCAAAATGACCTGGAAACATGCCATTGAGTATATTCAATACTGCTTCCCTCCATTCTTCCTGAATGAACCTCCAGCCATTTGCTCAGAAATTTAGGCACTTGTAGAAAAGTGAATTGTTGGACACAGGGTGTGAATTGACAGTGACATTGAGGATTCAGATCACCATTGCTCCTGCCTCTTGCAACAGGGAGTGTGGGCAATGAAGGGTCTCCGGCCTCATGCCCAGCTCTGAGTGGCTGCTGTGAAATGTCCACATGATGGTCATTTTGTGAGTCCTTAGGTAGATAATAGAACAAACAATTGGTATTTGGTGGAGCCCTCACATCAGTTCTTTTACCTATTAAGAGTTACCACAATGGAAAAGGCCAAGTGGAAATCTCTGCGCCTGCCCCTACTGCAATTCCAACCAAAATTACAAGTTAAAAATGAAACTCATCTCCAGTGCTAATAAGAGATCCTCAATCTCAGAGACTTACTTAAAGAATCTATGAGTGTTCCTGTCGGATCCCCATTTACTTCAGTGGACTTTCCTCACAAAAGCCAGGTAGACCACGGCGGGTTACAGTAGACTGCCACAGACTCAACCTAGTAGTGCCTCTCGTCCAAGCTGCTGTGGCAGGTGTGTGGTTTATTTGCTAGAGCAGATTACAGCAGACTGTGGGCGGGGGGCTGGGCTTGGTATGTGGCCAGCGACCTAGTGAATGCATCGTTTTCTTTTCTCACCCAAAAGGAGAAGCAGAAGCATGTTGTATTGTCATGGGATGAACAACGTGTATGGATGGCTTGCCCCAGGATTACAGTAACTCTCCAGCCCTCTGACATTTTTGAAGGGACTTGGACTGCATGGACTTCCTGTAGAACACCACGTTCATCCGCTATATTGATGACACCATAACCATGAACAAGGATTGGCAAGTATATTGGAGGCCCTGGTAAGATGCATTTACTCCATAGAGAAGAAATAAGCCCTGTAAAGACTCAAATGGCTACAATAGCCTTGAAATTTTTAGGGACTCAGTAGTTTGGGAGATGCTGGGACATTCTCTCAAAAGTAAGGGGCAAGCAATTGCATTTCATACCTCCCTCCACTGGTAAAGAAGCACAAGCTTGGGAGCCCTCTGTAGGTTCTGGAAGCACGTGTTCCACACTGGGGCATCCTGACCTGGTTCATCCACTGTGTGATGTGAACGGCTGCTGGCTGTGACTGAGGCCCAGAACTGGAAGGTGCTCTGCAGCAAGTCCAGGTTATAGTACAAGCATCCCCAGTGCCTTGGCCAAAAGACCAACAGGCCCTCTGACTGCAGAAGTATCTGACATCAGGAAAGACACAAAGTGGAGCTTACTGTAAGCTCCAGTAGAAGAATTACCAAAAAGGCACTTAGGGGTTTGGAAAAGGCCATGCCATCTCTACCACAAAACTATATTCACAAACAACTTTAGGAATGCTGTTTGGCCCTAGAAGAGACTGTCCACTTGCCAATAGGACATCAAATGGCCGTGTGGTCAGAGCCTCCATTACGATCTGGATCCTTCAGATTCATCAGGTCATAAGGTTGGGAGGCCCAACAGTAATGCATCATAAGACCAGGCACAGGCAGGGTCACACCTACAACCAGGCGGCTCAGAGTCACGAGTTACCCATCACTGCTGCAGTTTTGCCTGTCCCTCAGCTCACACCAGTGATTCTGAGGACAGACGAGGACAAAGGATTTGTTTGGTTCATGGATGTGTATGAACATTTGATCCACCGATAGGGACCCTGCACAACACAGCCTTGAACCAGAGCACCCGCCATACAGCAGAGTGGGTGCAGCTATGGGCTTGAGACCATGGCGACCCTGTCATTCTATCTGTACTTTTCTGAAGCGCCCACCTACTGGCACTGTGAATGGCTTCTTAGGATTGCAGCTTGGCGATAACAGGTTTATAATACTGTAAGGTGGCCATATTATGGGGCTGGTTTTTCAAGTTCACTGAAACGGTCAACTGGGAGAACCTGTTATTGCCACCAGGGACTTCTCTGTGTGATCGAAATGGGAGGGGCTTAAGGAGGAGACAATAGGGAGAGAGGTGAGAGTGACTGAAACAGAGTCAAGAAGAGGAAAAGGTGGAGTCCAAGCCTTTTTTGGGGAGAAGAAATTTTTCCTAGGAATTGTCAGGAACAATTACGCTTCTTTTAGACCAGGGATTGGCAAATTTTTCTTTCAAAGTCTGAAAGTAAACATTGTCATCTTCAAGGACCACACACAGCCTCTGTTACATATTCTTCTGATTCATTTTTTAAAACAACACATAGAACATGTACAGTACTTCCTGGGTCCTGGGTGGCAGGCTGGCTTTGGCCTCTTGGGCTTCGTGTGCTGACCCTGTCCTAACAGATTGGTGTGTTTCTACCATAACAAAAGATGGTCAGTGTGCATCTTTTAATGGTTCACTCTCCCTCTTTGCTTTGACAGTCAGGAAGCTCATAGCTGAAGTGTGTCTCATTAGTTGTGAAGCACTTGATAATGTTTATTTTCATGGATGAGTTGTAAATAGTATTACTATTTAAACCTTATACTTCCATTGACCCAGCTCTCTTCATCTTTAAAAACATCTAATTTATTTTATATCTTTCTATCAGCTACTCCAAACAGTCCCTGAAATTAAGTAGACATAGGCAAATAAACAAATGGATGAATTAATGATTCCAAGGCTGAATCAAAGGTGCCCCTCTGGAGACGATGCTGACCCAGGACAGTGGATGCAATGAAGAGGAGGCGCCTCGGAAGCAGATTGTTGAACATTCTCTTGTTTCCATTCTGGTGAAAACCGTAACGAGAGTCAAAGCGATCACCATGTTTCGGTACCCGTGGTTCACCAGGCAATGAGATCAAAGTTTTACATGTATCCTCTCACCGAAGCCCCCCGGCAACTTGACAAGGTGGGCAAAATTCATACTTTATAGATGCAGGGAGATAGCTTAGAAGCCTACGTGGCACCATGATGAATCCTGGTTTCAAGGCTGCAAAGCCCTGTGCTCAAGCACGACCCCACATGAATGAGCCAGATGGCAGCTGCATGGCTTCTACTTTCTTTGCACACGTGACCCCAGCACAAACCATGGAGCAGTTGAATGATGGCCAGGGCCATGGTGTGGTCTCTGTCCAAGAGGGCATGTCCCTTTGCGTGTTCTGCTTGTGGGGTGCCCTTTCCTCGAGGGGCCTCCCGGAGACTCTGGTTTCCTTGGTAATTTATCTGACAGCTTGCTGAACACTAAACACAGTTTTTAAAAAAGATTTTTATAAAGTTTGTAAGGCTAGGGTAATTATCCCGATGTTTTCTCTCATTCTCGGGAAGAGCCAATATTTTCCAGAAACCATTGAAAAACAACCTATTTAAAACCAATTTCCCTTAGATCACAGATTGCCTGTACTTCCCCTCCCTTCCCTCTTCTCTCCTATTCAGATTTGCACAAAGCAAGGCTGTTGTTCAGTAGAAATCCATCTCTTTCTGCTGGTTATCCCCGATCCGAGGTTCTGTAATCTCCTGTCTGCGGCTCCATAATCATTTCCACAGCAACTCAAAGGGGCGCCTTTGTGAAGCAGGGAGAGTGGCAGGAGGAAAGGCACTTTGGAGAAATGCAGGTCCTCGCCAGGCAGGTGCTCTTAATCCCAAAGGGTGGGAGTCCAGATATGAAATCATCTTTCTTTCTCTCTCTTTTGAGAAATGTATTTCATATACTGAGCAGTTCTTAAATTAAACACAGAAAAATCTGCTTCATTACGTGCAGAGCGAATGAGGACTTGCACTTTGTACCTTTTCTGTTTGACCTTTTTATAAACTTGCTTTAGCAATATTAAGCACCTGATTCTCCAAGTTCTGAAAGAGCTTTGATACATGGCCTCATGGTCTGATGACCTAATCACAGGATTCGGGAGCTCGCCGCTCTGAATTTTAATCCCCCACTGTAATAAACTGTAGAAATGATCCCTGAAAGAATTTCCTTACATCCTTGAACGAGTCAGTTCATTTCCCTTGGTCTCCGTCTCCTCACATTCAACAGGGGAACAGCGAGGACCAAGTTGCTGCGGGTATCTGTGAGAATTAATTACTTTAAATATATAAGATGCTATATAACTGCTGAGTATCATTTTCTACATTCTCAGAAAAGTAAAAGGAAATTTTGTTTCTTCATTTCCAAGAAATGTTGGCGCTTGCGCATTGCACTAGAGACATTTACGCGTCCGTGCATGAATAAGGGCAGGGAGGGAGAGAGACGGGCACACAGGCAAGGGCGCTGTGGTGTCGGACAGAGCTGCTCAGAACTCCGTGTTGTAGTGATCACACGTGATATGCCCAGGGTTGGGGACAGGCAGCCAGAGGAGATGAACACTTGAAAAAAATACAGATTCTGTTTCTAGGAAAGTGGCCTTAATGGTTAAAAATTGAGAGAGTAGAAATACAGAAAATGCGTGTGACCTAAGTGGAGTTGTTTCCAAATTGAAAGCTCTACGAGGAGCAATATCAACTCATTGAGCTAAACTAGGAGTAAAGCCTCACGCGATGCTTTGTCTGAGTAAGGGCCGGTTTCCCACTGTGGCAGGAGCCATGGGCAACTTTCAGTGGCGGGCATTTTCTTGGGGCATGGTAGCACACAGACGTGGAAGCATCCTGAGAGATGAGACGGTGTTTTGTGGCACAGTGGGGACCAGGGAGGGGAGGTGGCCGGCAGGGGGCTGTCGGGAAAGAACCCACTCCAGGGTGAGCCTGGGCCGTGGTTGTCTCTGGAGAGAAGACAGGGTAATGTGGGCATAACCGCAGAGACATAAAGAGCTGGAACCAACATGGCTGAAACACGGGTCACTGCCCCAGCCCTGGGCCTCGGTTGGGGGTGGAGGCACTCTGAGTTAACCCTGCAGGTGTACCGGTGGTTTTCTTCGGAGAGTGTGTGTCCTCACAGTGTGAGTCCTGCAGTGCTGCTATGACAGTGTCTCATCTTGGTTTCCTACCCCGTGGTCTCCTTGGTATGATTTGCTGAGACTTTCTAACATAGCTTGGACTCTTAGGCCAGAGCTCCTTCTCCATTACACACCACCTACAATCGTTCCGTGGTCCTCCAAACAAAACAATAGTCTATAAGGTTCCAAGACCAAGGAAAGGCCAAAAAAATTCTCAAATTCTTTGTGACAGAACTCTTGGCCCAAGACCTAGGAATCGTGATGTGCCTGGCATATGGTAAGCACATAATTTTGGCTCATTTCCGTAGGTACAATTAGATAGTTGTTATTGATGAACTGCTCTGTTGTACGTGTCAGATATACAGCAATAAATAAAACATAATCTTTCCCTTTGCGGAGATAGCTTGTTCCCGAGGTTCTGAAGAATGGGAGGTAAGCAAGGAATACATCAAGAAATACATAGAATGGCAATAATTTTAGATAGTAATGGGACAATTAAGCATGATATAGCTGAAGGCTAGGAGGAAAGAGTCAGGCAACACTCCTAGAACAAGATCTGTGTGGGGCAGAAGCCAGTGGGATGGGCAGAAGTGCAGTCCAGGCAGAGTGAAGAGCAAGTTCGATGGCCCTGCAGAGGGAAAGAGCTTGGTGGGTTCAAGGACTAGCAAGAATACCACGTGACTGTGGGAGGTAATGACAGAGGAGAGAAGACGACGAGCTGTGGCATGTGCAGGGGTCTATCCCTCAGTACCTTATCCAGGGGTGTCCAACCTTTTGGCGTCTCTAGGCCACATTGGGAGAAGAGTTGTCTTGGGCCACACATTAAAGGCATAAACACTAATGAAAATAAGAAAATCTCATAATGTTTTAAGTAAATTTACGATTTTGTGTTGGACTTCATTCATAGCCATCTTGGACTGCATGTAGCCTGTGGGCCATGGGCTGGACATCCCTGTTAACACCATGGCAGGGAGTTTACAATTTATTTCAAATGCAATGAGACTGCATTAAAGGTTTTTATCTGCAAAGTGATATGGTCTGGTTCATATTTAAAGAAAAGAGCTTCTCGCAGAGCTGGAAATGGACTGTTGTGGGGTCTGGCCAGCCCAAGACTGTCTGGGGGCACAAGGCAAAGATCATTGTAAGAGCAGACATGGAAGAGAAGTGGTGGGATTTGAGCTAAAGTTTAGAGGTACAGCCAGCAGGTCCAACAATTGATTGGGTGTTGGTGTTGGGGCTTGGAGAAGAGAATCAGATGACTCCCAGATTAGCTTAACAAAGAATGAATCAATTATTTAATTATCGAAATAACTAATTGATTTATTAATATTGCTTGTTCTGGAACTGTGAAAAGTCAACTCTAGGGGGAAGGAAGCTTCATTAGATTAATGAAAAAATATGATCAAAATAGTTAACATTTTAAGAGAATTTGCCAATCCTGAGCAATGCGCAAGTGTGTAAGTATATTGACTCGACCAATTTCTCATATTCAGGATGAAGAAAGTTGTATGTCGCTCCCACTGGGCAGTTTTTATTCATCCCACACACATTGTAAGGAGGAAAGCCAGGACAGGTATCCTCCACCTGTGTCCTTCTCCATGGTTTTTCCACCTCTAGGTCTATAAAGCTGCCGAATATCCAAATGGTGGTTTGAGTATATGCATACTTAGCAAGGCTTTAATATGTTTTATGTTTGACAAAAAACGGTATATTGAAAAAGACAACGCGTAGTCCATAAGTATTCAAATAAATGAAAGTTAAATAATATTGAGGCAGTGTTTTTCACTTACTGATTTGTCAGAAAAATTTGTAATACCATCCCTTGGTGGGACAACCATGGGAATATTGCAACTGTGCTATGTTACTGTTAGTTGCTAAAATTTTCAAGATCTATATGCATAAGAGGAAAGGTTGAGAAAAAATACAATAGTTATAATAGAGTAATGAGATGATTGGGTAATATTATTTGTATTTTTTAAACTATATTGAGATATATGTTTTCATAATTTAAAAATTACCATTTGTATTAATTAAAATTAATAAGAATTTTTATATTTATAAATTTTCAATTCAAAAAAATATTTGTCAAATCATGAGCATAATTTCTTTCTTCAGGAAATTTAACAGTCATAGGATATGCAATAGCTACCACACGGTCAGGACCAGGGATAAAATGTGTGAGTTTCCAAAGGCTGTGTCACTCCGGAGATTCTGCTGGTCATGTGCGAATTAGCAAATTACAGCACCAAGCGCAGAAAAGGAGTCAAAGTCTAAGCTGGAGAAGCCTGAGGAAAATAATGCACAGTCTGATCTTCATGAACCAACCTTCACTTCAGGTGCATAGCAACATATTCTCTAAGGAAGTACTCTCTTTAATCAAATAATGGTGTCATTTTAAAAGGACTGCTTTTTCACGATTGTCGCCATGTTATCAAAGATGCCAAAGCCTGGTTCTTCCCCCTGCTGCTGCACAAATCCCATCCCAGCAAATCCCAGTGCAGGGAAAGAAAAGCTCTGTGAATTCTTGAACCATTCTGCTTTGTGTTCTTTGTACACATTGCAATCACAACAATTAATATGTCACCATTACAAGTGTCCACTTCTTCCTCCAGTGAGTGAAATCCTTGAGAATGAGACCCATACCCTTGACCTTTATCAGCGACGACCCAGTAAGGTATGCTGCTCTTAGTAGGCAGAGCATACCTATTTGTCAAATGAATGAGTCAATTCATTCATCAGTTCCATCCAATGCATTTATTTTACAGATGAACCTAAGTCCACACTGCTAGGTAATCACAGAGCCAGGACTACGTGTGATGCTTCTGTCTCTGAGATTCCCCACCCCCTCGTTTATAGCAGCCACTGTATCTAATTCTAGTAATGTATGCACAACACACAATTAAATAGAATTTGAAAAAAAAATCCTCTTGAAATCATTGGGATACATTTTGACCTGTATTGGAATATACCCTTTCAATCTACATAATCAGAGTTTTGATTCTAAGTGAGCTGAGGGACTGTCCTTGGTGATGGCTGCTGTCCACGGCTTATGCTGCAGTCTGTGGCAGGGCTGAGGAAGAGAGGCATCAGGAAATGGGGAAGGAAGTAGGGGAGGAAGGAGAGCAGAGGATTGAGAACACGGTCCAGGGAGAAGAGGATTTGAAAAAGTAAATTAAAAATATATAGCACGTTGTGCAAGTAAAAATGTTTCTACCAAAACTATAGTGAAATGGAATGAATCCCAGACTCACATAAGTGTGTCCCTGTCCTGTCACATGAAAACCTGTGGGCAAGTTATTAACAAGCAGATGGTTCTCTCTAGCACCTGTCTGCAGCACAATCCCTTCCTTTTAAATTCTTTTTTTTTTTTTTTTTTTTTTTTGCTGAATTGCAAGTTCCCGTTAATGAAAACTCTGAAGATCCGGAAACCTATTTCAGCTCTAGGAACTGCCTACAGACAAGCAACTACTGTGAAGACATTTGGGGGAGGTGGGGCACGAGCTTATTGCATAAACTCCACAGACCTCTCTGAGTCCCATAGAATTAGGACCTGTGCATTCAGCATAAAATTAAAATTTTATTTTCTTCCATGGCATTGAAAAGCTCTGGGAGGAAACCCGCACTAGCACCCAGGCTACGGAGACTGGTCAGCAAGAGGACACAGCAGAGGAAGCAGCCGTGGAATCGTGGAACTGGCTTGCTTTTCTGGGTTATGCCTGCCCTGTGCTTACGCTCTTCCTCCCAGGGAATGACAAAGGTTGGATCAGCTAAGAGCCGTGGGCTGCATATGCATCCTTTGATTTGGCTGTGAATCAAATACAGCTTTTCCTAACAAGTACTTGCCCTCTATTGCACTTGGCGACAATTTCAATGAATAGGTGGTGCACTGTGAGAGTTAAGAGAAGTGGCTTTGGAATCTGTTAAATCTGGATGTGGCCCCGATTCAACAACCATTTGGCTGTGTGACAACGAGCAAGTGATTTGACCTCCCTAAGACTGGATTTTCATATATGTAACATCAGCAGAATAATAGTATGCCCACGGAGTTTTGTGCAAATTAAACAAATGAACAAAAAAAATGCAAGTGCTTATCACAGTGCTAACACATAGGTAAGTAATCGGTAAAGTTTGGGCATTTTATTGTTATTGTTGTTGTTTTCATCATCATCATTATTACTAAACTTGGACAAGCATCAGTTGCACAAAATGCCTAAGAGACCTGAAAGTTTTGAATAGGTACATGCTTGACTCTGTCTATATCTTTATTTTTTGTGTCTCCCCCTTTCTTGTTTCTTTTTGAACAGTAACTACCAGTTGGAGTTCTGCTTTACAAGTTTTTCTTAGACAACAGTTATTCTATGAAAGCAAAAAATCACCTAACTTTTGTGTTGGGACCAGTAAGAAAGCAACCCAGGAGGAGAGGAAATGACAAACAAATGGAGTAAATTCCCATATGCATCCATGCAGCAGCCCTGAAGGGGCAGGGCAGCCACCTGGAGGGACCAAGGGGTGTGTGCGTGTGCGTGTGTGTGTGTGTGTGTGTGTGTGTGTGTGGTCTTTGACTTCTGGAGAGATATGTGAACCAGGTTGTGGGAGAACGTAACTAGGAAGTGAGGAAAAAGCATCCTTGCTTCTGTGATTAGCAGACGTCTCACCAAGACTGAACACGGCCCCTAGCCTTGGAGAGACTATCACTTTTAAATCCTTAGTGTCCTATTTGTGTTGCCCAAAGTTTGTAGAAATGGCATTTGGTTTCAAAAGTGTAACAAAATGAGTCCATAGGAGCTCGCTTTCCATTGAAATAGCTACACCATAAATGGACTATGTTTCTTAAAGGGGATCCAGTGGCTGTACCCCCTCCTCCCAGGCGGCAGGGCTACAGATCGTCCCTTTGCTCACACACATCTCCAGCAACCCCCCTTGAAACGTTTGAACTTCTAAGAGTGGTGTCACATCCCCTCTGCGCTTCCTCTGCTTCTGTCTCATATAGAATTTGTGTAGACAGCATTTCGTATTTATTGATGCCCCATCCTTTTGGCTAAATACAGAACAGAAGAAGTATCTACTCAAAGTGTTTGATAATACATAAAATCAAAGAAAGAGAAAGAACCAATATGCCGTGTAGTCTGTGAAGTCTAACCTATTATTCCTTCTATTCTTCTAGCGACATTTCCCAGCCACCCTATCTTTGAAACAGCTTGATTTGGACTTATTACTATTTCTTTTCATAACATGCCATATGCAAAGATATTTAATAACAGAGGCACATTTTCTCATTGTTGAATATGAATAAAGCTCAAATAAAAGAGGATAAGATCAAGGCATTTAGAAGAGTCTATATTTAACCTATCTCTAGGCGCTTTCAAGATATGGCTCATATACATCTGTTTGCCCAGTGATGAGTCAAGGGCTCCTACTGGCCTCTTATTCTTCCTGCCTTCCTGCTAACAAACTTCAGAATAGCTCCAAACTTCATCAGAATCAAGACAAAGGAAAGATCCCATTTCAGTCAGGGCTTTGAGCTCCTAAAAGGGTCTGTCGTGAATATTGACAGTGACTATTGAAGTAAATGATTTAAAAAGAGGCCTGAAAAGCATGAGGTTTACATAGGACTGGGTGACAATAGAGAAAGTAAATGCTTTTAACAGAGAGCACGTGAAACAAGGCCTGACCTCAGTCAGTCCTACTGGAGTAATGGCTTCATGCTACAGAACTTTCGAGTTTATATAAATAGAACACAGAGAGCATATCTGAACAAAACGTACAAAGATAAGACAGAGAAACATAAATATGCTTTATATGTGCACATATGTGTGTTTTATTAAACACATTAAACATTGGGTTGGCCAAAACATCCATTTAGTTTTTTTCTGTAACGTAAGAAACACATTTTTCATTTTCACTGATAACTTTATTGATTTGGATATTATGTCAGCTATTTCCCACATGGTATAATGTTGATTGTTCTCAATTCGCATTTCCATTTGATCACTCGCAACTTCAACTGGTCTACCTGACTATCGATCATTGTCCAGCAAGAAATCTCTGGCATGAAACTTCGCAAACCACTTTTGACATGTTTGGTCAGTCATGGCACCTTCTTTGAATACTGTGCAAATCCTTTTGTGTGTGTTTCAGCTGCACTTTCACCTTTCCTGAAATAATAAAGCATAATAGACCAAAAATGTGATATTTTTCTATCATCTTCAATATTAAAATGGCTACACAAAAATTTGCCAGTTTTGATAAGTTTTATTTTAATGCATGTTGATGTGTCCACTGTCACAATACAATCTAACAGAATTGTTTCAGATGAAGTTAAAGACAACCAAGCCCTACTAGAGCCATCTTACAGGAAAAAAACGAGTGAAAATTTTTGGCCAACCCAATATATGTATTTTAATATTGCATCGTTTTCTTTTTCAATTTCAAAGTCCTTTTTATTTGTTTTTTTTTTTCGAGTTTTTAAATTTTATTGACTTTTCTGGGGTGACACTTGTTAATAAAATTACATAGGCCATACAATTATTTTATTCCATATATTTGGCATGGGCATTTTTAATTTACTCCTCCATACCTAGAATAACGTCTTGTCCCTTTACCACTTTACTCATCTATCTCTCTCTCTCTTTTCAAGAACAAACTTAAAGGTCCTAACTTCCATGAAGCTTGCTCTGACAAGCCTCACTGCGTTCACGGTTTCTTTCATTGTCTATGCAGCACATGGTTGCTAAACATACACTGGCTATCGGGCGCTGTGCCGTGGGCCTGGAGCTACAACAATGGAAGGGTCCCAGCCAGCCTCTGCCTGCGTGGAGCACGCGGCTGGCTTTCCTCTTCCCCCTTCTCTCTGGCTGTCAGCCTCTTTCACTGTAATTTTTAATGTGTGCTCTTTTCACCTACCAGAACAATCAATATCTTGATGTCGAGAACAGCTTTAGCGCTGCATTCTAGAACTTGCATGCTCCTGAGACATAGGTTCTCAATAAATTTGTTTCAATAGAATAAAAATTTTAAAAAGACAGCTGGGCCATGGGAGACATGCAGAAGCTCAATTTTTTTATTAAAATAATTTCCCAGTACACCGTTTCTATGAACACAAAATTGAATATGCAACAAATAGTCACTACAAAAACAAGTATTAACATATTTTATTTAAGGGAAAAAAAAACTTCTCTCATTTTAGCTCTAAGCAGTGCTTAGAAAATTTCATCAACACATTGTAATATTAATCAAGAATAAGTTGATACATAATGTTTGGTGTGCCAAAAAATACATTTGCACTATAATTTGTTTCTTAGAGAAGCCTTGGGAAAGAGTACAATGAGAATGGCCTGCCTCTGAATTTAATATAAATAACTCTCTGATTGATCGTCCTTTATAAATTGAAATTTGAGTCTCTTAATATTCTTTCTCTCATAATCCGGTCAACATTTGTGTGCATTTTCTAGTTTATGTTTCTTTTCATACTGAAGCCAACCTTTTAAAAGATTTTCTTTAATATAAGTTGGTTTGTATTAGAGAGGTTGCTCTCTCTCCCTTATCTCAGAACTGAGTTTTAAAGAAAGGGCTTTCCTAGTTCTGCGGTCACTTTTCTGGTTAGTCACCTGATAAAAACCTGAGTTGAGCGTACACCAAAGTTCTCTGACCCAGACAAACAAAGCAAACAGACAGACAAAACACAAAGAGACACTCTGTGTTTCATTGTCTCAGACAGTCTTTGGTGGGTTCCATTTATCCCATCACAAAAATGTGAACTTGACAGAAGCCTCAGGTGCTTACACTGATTTGTACAAAGAAGAGTCTACAGTCTTGATTTATATGTATATTTACACAAATGGAATTATAGTATAAATATTATTTTGCAATTTGTCTTTTAAAAACTTAATATATTACTATATCTCCCTATATTATAGCATATCGACCTATTTCTTCCTTTTTTATTTTTCTGTTTGTTTGCCTTTATCCTCACCCAAGGACACTTTTTCATTGCTTTTTAGAAAGAGAGGAAGGGAGAGAGAGACATCAATGCAAGAGAGAAGCACTGATTGGTTGCTTCCCATATGCCTCCTACTGGGGATCACAGGTGCCCAGACTCGGGATCAGATGAGTCCGAACATAGGACCAAATTGCAACCTAGTTACGTGCCCTGACCAGGAATTAAACACACAACACTTTGACTATGGGAAGATGCTCCAACCAACTGAGTCTCAATGGCCAGGGTGTATTTCATCCTTTTTATCTGCTGTATAATATTCCTAGCGGTACTTAACCATGGTATAAACCTTCCGCTTTTGGCTATTCTTAGACATGTTTATGGATAATCTTGATCAATGGTTTCCAGACTTACATAATTAAATCACTTTTTACCTTCAAGTGAAATTTTATAAAGCTCTCCAAAATGTAGTATACACTAAATAAAAGATACCCTCTAGCCAAAGTTAAATTCAAATAAGCGCACGTACGGTCTGGAAGCCACCACCTTAGCTTTGCTATTTTTTTCCTGAACTGCTCTGTCCAAAATTGTTTTTCAAATGTCAATATATAATGTATAAACATATTAAAAGAATATAAGGGAATTAAATAATATCCAGAAAGTCAACTTAAAAAACCTGACCCTGAAATGGCTACTTGGGGTTAAAATTAAAACAAAATAAAACAAAATCTGAAACTCCAACCACCATGTAAGCTGGTTGCAGTTAGCAAATCCAAAGTCTCTAATTCCAGCAGATACTTGTTGTTCCACAGAGACTGTGTAGGAGCCATCCAACGACACCTTAATTGACCATAGATGCAAACAACCCACAAATATTTCTGTTTTCTTAAGTTTCCTTATATATTTTTTTCTCCAAATGAGGTGTGTGTATGTGTGTGTATTGGTAGGGGTTGTTGTACAGCTGCATACAGGCACCTACAAAAAGAAAAACTACAAAAGGCTACAGCATTTTGGTTGCAACAATAGTTACATTGCAGAGTGTTATTGTATCAGTATTTTCCTATCTTTATTAATGCTCTTAATCATAAATATTCTATGCAATCTCTATTCCCTCCAGGTACTGTGAGTCGTGTCTGCTCAGAAAGACACTGCTCTCACAGGCTGCCACTCACAGCCATTGTGAGAGACAGACACTTCTGCATTCACTGTGCAAGTGTTGACTGAATTCACAAACAGGAGAGAGCTTCACAGAAACCCGCACCTCAGTGGAGCCTACCTCACAGATGTCAGATTTCCATGGAAGCCTCCCGGAGGCACACAGATCCCACAATGGACTATTTTTAGTCCTGATAATTAATATTGGAGGAGAAAGAGAGGAGGATGAAAATGTAGCTCCAGCAAAAAACCAATTACCATCTATACCATATATTCTCGCCTACAAGATGTGTTATTTTCAGAGAAATAAAAAGAATCCTTTCCCAAACTTATAGATTTTTATACTACCCCTCCCATGAGTAGACATTTAATTCTTCCCCATCAAAATTCGAGAAATAGCTTGGTCTCATAGGTTAATATATGCAGCAAGTGTTATACCAACATAGATTTTACTATGACAAAAAATATGTTTCCAGGTCCCCGAAAGTACGAGGTTGCTTCCCTCACACGTACCAAACCACCACCATCAGCACTTGCTATACTAGAGTCTTGGCAAGGCCTCCACACTCCCTCACAAGGGCCCCCAGGGTCTCATTTTTAAGGCATTCCCCAACTCCCTCACAACTTCATTAAAATTGGTGTTGTCTGTGAAGACTTTTTGCATTGTCTGTGGATTCACATTCATCTCTTAAAGGAGGGCATTTTTTGTGCCATCTAAATGAAATCTAACCCATGATGGAAATAAATGTAAGAAGACCTTAGTGTCCCTCAGAGTCCAGAAACACAGAGAAAGGGGTGGTAGGAACAGCATCATAGATGACATTCGTTTACAAGGTCTGCCTGGAAAAAGTCCAGCCATTGTTAATCTATGGAGAATGGTTTGCATGACATTGATGTAACCTAGCAGCCAAGAAGAGTAGGCTGGAATGTGCATGTGTGAACAATGATGACTTCACTGTACTAGTCTGTGGAGGCGGTAGAAGCTGCTGAGTGAGCATGTGTACTGTGTGGCCGTCACATTCGAAATAACTGAGTGAGAGGAGCAACAGATCTGCATCAAATTTTGCATTAAGCTTGAACATTCCTCCGGGGACACCATTTAGATGAATAAGAAGGCCATAACCCTGGGCAACTGGTGATTGGCAGCTTCATCACGACAACGTGCCCACTCATGCATCACGTCTCATGCAGAGATTTTTGGCAGAACATCAAATCACCCAGGTGACTCAGCCCCTCTACAGCCCAGATTTGTCACCCTGCAACTTCTGGCTTTTCCCAAAACTAAAATCACCTTTGAAAGGGAAGAGATTTCTGACCATTGATGAGATTCAGGAAAATAATGACAGGACAGCTGATAGTGATTGGGAGAACTGTGTGAGACCCCAAGGTGCCTACCTTGAAGGGGACTGAGGCATCATGGTCCTATGTACAATGCTTCTGGTGTCTTGTATCTTCTTCAGTAAACGTCTCTATATAGTGCATGGCCGGATACTTCCTGGACAGACCTCATACGCAAGTGTGCCCAGGCTTGTGTTCCTTAAACCCGCAGTGTAGAGATGAGGTCCCAAAGACAGGGGAGTTCCACTGTGGGGAAAGACTACCTGTTCTGACTTTTTTTATGCAATTCTCTTTTGAATGGATTTCTCTGTTCTTTTTAGAATCAATATCCCCTCTGTATTATAATTCCGTGTTCCCCACACTTCTCTAAAATTTGTACAAAGTTTAGTCTTTTCATGACAGCTTTTCTTCTGTTTTCATTGCAGCCTGCTTTTCTTGTTGCTGCCACTGCTGTGTGGGTGTTGCGTGGAAAGTGGTGCTCTTCTTCCCACATCTACATGCCCAGCCGAGACTTGGTCAAGGTTGACATTTGTATCTTCACGTGTCTGCCAGGTATCTTTTACTGACAGAGGAATCTCAAATGCGACACACCCAAAACCGACCTTGGGACCTCTCCCTCTAAGCCAAACCCTTTTCCTATGCTTGCATCTCAGTTGCTGGTGCTGCGATCACTCTGTCACCCCAAATGGACTTGCACATGTCTCCTACGGTGCCTCGCTCTCATCCTCCACATCCAGGCCTTTGCCGATCCAAGCAATTTCATCTTCTAAAGAGTTCTGGAATCCATACGTTCTTCTTTATCTCCGCTGTCGCCACTTCTGTCCAAACCATTCTCATCACTTGCCTGGAAGACTATAGCACATTCCCACGGTGCCTCCTTATTTCTCATGTTCATTCTCCATCTTCCAAAGATACTTTATAAATCACAGGCAGAACTATGTTCCTGACCAACTTCAAATCTCTCAGCAGTGCCCTATTCCTAATGGATAAAATCAAAACTCTCTAGCAGGGCATACAACCTGGTCCCCGCTTTTCTCTTCTGCTGCAAGCACCTGAAGACCATCCTCCTGCCTCGTGTACCGCACCCCAGCATGCTGACCTGTGTGAAATTGGTCCCAAGTGCGTTCCTTTTGTTAGCTCTCTAATCTGACTTCCTAATTAGCTCAATCACATCTTACACCCCAGACTTAGCAGCTGTCTCTCATCCCTTAAGATCCAACTCCAGATCCTTCTTGGCAAAGCTCCCCTTGCACCTGTGGTGCCCTGTGCTCACTTTCTTACTTAACTCACCAGGGACATAACCTGCTGGAGGCTACATTGTTTACCTTTGCATACCCAGTGCCTGGATCACTGGTTTGTGCTCCATTGTTTTTGTAGCATATGTTTCTAAATATCCATTTGAAAAGTCAGGTACACAATGTGAAAATGAGGGAGAGCTCAGATTAATACAGTGTGTTTGTCCGTTGCCTCTACCCTGCACAGTTATGGTAAGTCCCTAAGAGTAATAGGGCAAATTAAGAATAATAGGGCAAATTGAGTAGCTTTGCTTTGGGAACCAAGTTCTTGCTTCCTGGAACTTATTTTTCTAGAAATGGTTAAAGAAATCTTTTTGCTTCAAGTTTTACTTTCACATTTCCCTACCTATTTGTCCACCCTTAACCAAATCAGACCCTTGGGCTACCCCCAAGATTCAGTCTGGACTTCTCGGTTTTTCCCATTTTACTCACTTCTTCTAGGTCACCTTATAAATCTTTACAGCTGCAGTATCCTTTCCTTGTGGAAGATTCCAAAATCATCAACTGCAGCAGGAACTGCCCTTCTCAACTGTGAGCCAGTTTTCTAACTGAAGGCCAGACTGTTCCCCTCCTGCATGGTTTATTGCCAATTCAAACAAGATATTGTAACCAGATTTATCCTTTCCCCCAACCACCCCGCCTCATGACTCCTGTTTCATTTGATGGAACCAACATTCTAAATCACTCAGCCTTGAAAATGCAGAATCAACTTTGTCATCTCCCTCTTCTGTGCCTCCCACATTTAATCAGTAACAACAGCCTTTCTAATTAATATGGATGTGGGGGATTAACAAAGTTTTCAGGTATGACAAAGAGTTCGGTTTAAGTGATGTGGAAGGGATACTAGAGCGTTGCTGGAATGCAAGACCGAAATGCTACCAGAGGGCCCGATGCTGCAGAGCCTGGCATGCCAATCTAAGCAACTGAGAATTCATTTAAAAGAGCATTTTCAGGTGGTGAGTATACTATGATAAAAAATGGGTTTTAATAAAAATTAAGCCAATCTTGTCTATGGACAGGTTAGAATGATAGTAGGGCGGAGTGTTATTTAAAATTAAAATACAAAGTATCACAGCTCAGCTACTCACTAGCTATGTGACTTGGTTAAGGTACTGAGCATCTCTGAGTTTAAGTATCCTCTGTAGACAGTAAGTGTAATGGTCCCCATCACAGGGACACTTTGTGGGTTAGTGATAATGCACAGGAAAGTGACATAATAGTGCCACATTTGAGGCACTAACTGACTTGTTGCCATGGTTTTAAGAATGATCACTAGTAAGCAGGGAAGGTCTTTGATATCTTGGCTGCTCTGGCCCTCAACCCCGGCTACAACTTAGCTCAGTGACAAAGAGTGTTGAGATTGGGCATCTCAGTCTCACTCAATGCCCTGCAGAAACCCGTCTCCTGCCTTCCATTCAGTCCACAAGCTGCCTTAGCGCACAGCCACGACCTACCCATCGCTGTATCTACAAAGCGCGATCAGCACCTAACACATAGGAAGATCTCAATGTGTGTTGAATAAGTAAATTAAGGGTTGAATAAGCCAAAATACTTAGTTTGCCAGTGACTGGTTTCCTCTCAACTCTAGATTGGTTTACAGCTATTTGAACAGCAGAGTGCCTCTCCAGTTCTAGGAACACTTAGGAGCTACCCTTGGCACCTATAAGCAGATATTACCTGGTACTTGGGTCCTTTTTCTTCTTCCCAAGTGCTCTTAAGTACACTTTGAAGCTATTCAAATTGGCAGAAGGAATTTCCCCTTCTATCTTCAAGAAATAAGGTGATAAAAATGCTTTAGTTCTATTTACATTAAAAGTTAATGCCTTTATTTAGTCGTCTACTTTTATGGATCTATTGTGCCTTCCTAAATCCATCTGCAGCTCTTTGGGTTTCTCTCTGGGCAGAGCTGCCCTGTTTAAGCCGGATATATAGAGAGAAATTGGCAATTAGCAGTCCCATAAGCAGCCTGTTGGGGAGACTCTCTTCCTGCTCTGGGGATGGCAGCTGGCCCAGACCTCTCAGATAGGCTCTGACCTCCCTGACCTCCACCTGGCTCTTTGTAGACCTTTGCTGCCTGCTTCCCTGCATTTATCTAAGCATCTCCTTTGGCAGGATAGATAATGACCAGCTGATTTAGCTTTGTAATTTTGGGGACGAGGCATGGAGTCAGAGGACTTTTCTGGGAGCACTTATCCAGGAGGCCTCTCCAGACCCCAGCAGCACTCCTCCCCTCTGTCTCTACAGAAAGCAAAGCTGCCCTACCAGTATCATCAGATCAATCTCCCAGACTTTGCCCTTTAGCCATTTCTGGAACAATGGGAGAGTGACTCCACCCAGCAGCCCATTAGGCCTTCCTGAATTTAGAAGTTGGAGAAAAACAAAGAGCTACATTCAGAACAGGAATGAAAAGAAAAATCTGCAAGTGAAATAAGGGCAAACGCCTTGGATTTGGGATTGGAACTGACAAGTGAATGAGTGTCCCCCTTTTTATTTAATGATTACACCACTAAGCATGCTGTAACCTGGAAGAAAATAAAATCACTTTTTACTTACGATGGATTCTGTTCTCAGGCAGACCTGAACGTTAATTCCATCCCTCCAGGGATTAGGTAAGTGACTAAAGTTACCAGCAGAGGGCCGATTCACTGAGGGTGCCCAGTAAATGCCATTTATTATCAATGTTGCACGTTTTTTAGTATTGTTATTATTATTATTTTGAAAATTGTAACATAACCAGGTCTAGAATGTCACAAAAGTCGATTCGGCCCCTTATCTCCGCTCACGTTGCAGGGAGGAGGATGATCTTCGAGAAGGTTGGGCGCCCAGCCAGTGAAGGCCTGGAGTCATGAGATTCTGGGGTACTACTAGCGCTAATCTGTCCTTAGATTGTTAGTTTCTTAAAGCACAGAGTTCAAGGGTCAGAATATTTCCCTTGAGCTTCCCTCGCTGAAGGGCCAAACACCGCCTGTACAAGCAACAGGAGGAGCTCAATGAAAATGAACTGTGTCAAGCACATGGTCTGAGTGTCCTAGGCTCCATCTCTACTGCTCCCCAGAAGAAATCGGTAATAGAACTTTCAGTCAAGATGGCACTGTAGGTACATGCCGGGCTGGTCTCCATCCATGACCATGTCAAAATTACAACTAAAAGGTAGAAAGACCATCAATGAGACCTGCCTGAAGTCTACCTAGGCAGAAGTCCTCCAATGAAGGATATAAAGAAGAAGCCACATCAAGACTGAGAGAAGGAGTGAGGAGGGAACAAGCTGGTCCCACATGCTTGTATGACAGTTAAAAATCAAGAGGAATATCTTGGCTGTGGAAGAGCCCCCTCAGGAGCGAGGGGGTCCCAGCCCCATACCAGGTTCCCCAGACCAGGGTTCCAGTGCTGAGGAGACAAGTCCCCATAACTTCTGGCTGTGAAAACCAGTGGGTACTGCGGCTGAGGGAGACAGAGGACTGTTGGAGTTCCAGGAGTTCCTCTAAAAGGGCCCATGCATGGACTTACTCAGACTCACTTGCTCTGATCTCCAGCGCTGGAGAAGCTGCTGGAAGTCTCCAGGGCCACCTGGGGAGGAACTGAATTCCTCCTGGCTTCACAGCAAGAGCATAAATTCTGGCAGAGCCCACTGTCTCTTTGCAGAGCGCCCCCTGCAGGCACTCTGCTCCGGTCATTCCCTGAGACCCCACTCCACTCAATAGTCAGGCCCAGCCAAGTGGCTTCAGGTGTCTTTTCAAATACAAATAACCTATCTTGGCTCACGCTGAGGACTTTCCTAAGGTCTCTCAAAGGTTCACAAACACCAGAGAAGCAGCGTCTGGCCTCCACATGCCTTGCACCCCAAGCCTGGCACTAGCGGCAGCCAGCCTCAGTTCAAAATTTTGCATCTCGCAGATGCCTCCAAGCCCTGCACAAGCGGTAGCCATCTGCAGATCACTTGGTAGGTCATACCAGGTGGCCCCAGGTAGGACACAGGTGATAGCTGACTTTGACCTGCACCTCCCAAGAGGCCCCAGAAACAACATACCCAGTGGTCAGCTTCAGACCACACCAGAGCACCAACCGAACTACTCCCCAAACAACACACTAAAAAGGCAGACTTGGCAGGTGCCAGAGCCCTGTTAAAGTGAATCCTACTCCGTAAGGTCTGCCCCTAAACAACAGTTTGTCCACTGTGGTCACAGCCAATCCTTGCAACCAATCAGCCTGAAGATCAATCCCTGCCATTAACATGCCAACAGCAATCAAAACTCAACTACAGCAGGAGGCACATGTTGCCCATACAGAGGACATACACGGAGCAACCAGCTCAGGTGACAAAGGAGACTGTGCACTGGGCCCCACAGGACATCTGCTCTGTAAGGTCACTACCAAGACAAGAAGGCACAGAAGCTCTACCTAGTACATAGAAATAAACACAAGGAAGTGGCCAAAATGAGGAGACAAAGAAACATGTCCCAATGAAAGAGCAGAACAAAAATCCAGAAAAGGAACTAAACAAAAATGAAACAAGAAATCTACCAGATGCAGAGTTCAAAACATTGGATATAAGGATGCTCAATGATTACAGTGAGAACTTCAACAAAGAGATAAATATAAAAATGGAGATAAAAAAAGAACCAGTCAGCAATGAATAATGCAATAACTAAAATGAATAATACATTAGAGGGAATCAGCAGTATTAAATAAAACAGAGTATCGAATCAGCGATTTGGGTGATAAGGAAACAAAAATCACCCAGTCAGAACAGAAAACAGAAAAAAGGATTTAAAAGTTTAAGGGGCCTCTGGGACAAAATCAAGCATAACAACATTCACATCATAGGGCTACCAGAAGAAGAAGAGAGATCAAGAAATTGAAAACCTATTTGAAGAAATAAAGTTGAAAAACTTCCCTAAGCTGGTAAAAAAATGACATACATGCCCAGGAAGTGCAGAGAGTTCCAAATGAGGTAAAACCAAAGAGGGCCACACCAAGATACATCATAATTAAAATACCAAAGGTTAAAGATAAAGAATCTTAAAAGAAGCAAGAGAAAAATAGTTACTTACAAGGGAGGCTCTATAAGCCTGTCAGCTGATTTCTCAACAGAAACTTTTCAGGACAGAAGACATGAAATATGCAAAGTGATGGAAATCAAGAACCTACAGCCAAGATTACTTTACCCAGCAAAGCTATCATTTAGAATCAAAGGACAGATAAAGAGCTTAGTAGACAAGCAAAAGGTAAAGGAGTTCATTACCACTAAATCAATCTTATAAGAAATGTTAAAGAGACTTCTTTTTGTTTAGGCTTTATTTTTATTGTGCTTTTTCCAAGACCATTTATCTACCTTATACCCTCTTCCACCTCCCCCGACCCCCCCCACCACAATCACCGCACTGTTGTCTATGAGCTCCTTTTCTTTTTTGCTCTATGCCTCCAACCCCCAAGCCCCCGTAGCTGTCAAACTGCTCTCTACCTACAAGTCTGTCTCTGTTTTGCTTATTAGTTCAGTATGTTCATTAGATTCCACATATGAGTGAAATCATATGGTATTTCCTTAGCATAATGTTCTTCAAGTCAGTCTATGCTGTTGAAAAGGGTAAAGTTTTCCTTTTTTTAATGAACAAATAGTATTCCATTGTGTAAATGTACCATAGTTGTTTTATCCACTTATGTACTGATGGACACTTGGGCTACTCCCAAAGTTTAGCTATTGTAAATAACTCTGCAGTGGACATAGGGGTGCTTATATTCTTTCAAATCAGTGTTTCAGGTTCCTTCAGATAAATTCCCAGAAGTGGAATCACTGGGTCATAAGGCAGTCCCATTTATAATTTTTAAATGTAACTTCATACTGCTTTCCACAGTGACTGCACCAATCTGCATTCCCATGAATAGGGCAAAAGGGTTCTCCTTTCTCCATATCCTTGCCACCATTTATTGCTTATTGATTTATTGATGATAACTGTTCTGATAGGTGTGAAGTGATATCTCATTGTGGTTTTAATTAACCAATGATGAAAAAGACCTGCACTCAGAAATTTATAAGACACTGAAGGAAGAAATTGAAGAGGATACGAATAAGTGGAAGTACACACAGTGTTCACAGATAGAATTAAAATTATTGAAATGTACATACTACCCAAAGCAATCTATAGATTCGACACAATTCCTCTTAAGATACCAATTACATATTTCACAGAACTAGAACAAATATTTCAAAAATTTATATGGAACCACAAAAGGTCCTGAATAACAACAGTCATCTTGAGAAAGAAGAACAAAGTTGGAGGAATCATGCTACCTAATGTCAAACTATACTACAAGGCCATAGTAATCAAAACAGCATGGTAGTGGTATAAAAACAGACACATAGATCAATGAAACAGAATAGAAAGCCCAGAAATAAACCCTCACCTTCATAGTCAATTAATTTTTGACAGAGGAATCAAGTACATGCAATGGGCTAAAGGTAGTTTATTCAATAAATGATATTGGGAAAAATGGACAGATATGTGCAGAAAAATGAAACTATGTCACCTTATACCACACGTAAGAATAAATTCAAAATGGATTAAACGCTTAAATGTTAAACCCCAAAACATAAAAAACCTAGAAAAAAAACATAGGCAGTAAAATCTTGGACATTGCTCATAGCCATATTTTCTTCTGATATATCTTCTCAGGCAAGGGCAACAAAAGAAAAAATAATAAATAAATGGAACTATATCAAATTAAAAAGGTTTTGCATAGCAAAGGAAACCATCAACAAAATAACAAACAACCTGCTGAATGGGAGAACATTTTCATGGATACATCTGAAAAGGGCTTAATATCCAAAATTTGTAAAGAACTTATATAACTCAACACCAAAATAGTAAAGAATCCAATTAAAAAATGGGCAAAGAACCTGAATAAACACTTCTCCAAAGAGGACATACAGATGGTCAAAAGACATATGAAAAAATGCTCAGTCACTAATCATCAGAGAAAAGGACTTCTTTAAGAAGAAAAAGAAAGATAAAAAATATGAATAATAGCAATAACTACATATATATCAATTATTACTTTAAATGTAAATGAATTAAATGTTCTGATGAAAAGATATCTAGTGGTTGAATGAGTAAGAAAACAAGACCTTTGCATATACTGCCTACAAGAGACACATGTGAACTAGAACAACACAGATAGCCCTGACTAGTGTGGCTCAGTGGATTGAGCACTGGCCTGTAAACCAACAGGTCACCGGTTCAGTCCCCACGCAGGGCATATGCCTAGGCTGTGGGCTTTGAGGCAACCCATCAATCTTTCTCTCACACGTTGATGTTTCCTTACCTCTCTTTCTCCCTTCCACAGCCTTTTACTTTTGTCTCTCTAAAAGTAAATAAGTAAACTCATAAAAAAAAAGAAAGACACAGACAGACTGAAAGTTAAGAGGTGGAAAAAGATATTTTATAAAAATAAAAACAAAACAAAATAAGAAGGTGAGATAGCAATACATATACCAGAAAAAAAAAAAAAGAAAGAAAGACTTTAAAACAAAGGATATAACAAGAGACAAAGAGGGACCCAGCAATTCCACTTCTGGTATTTATCCAAAGAAACCCAGAACATTAATTCAAAAAGCCATATACATCCATAAGTTCACTGCAGCATTGTTTACAATAGCCAAGATACAGAAGCCTAAGATGAACCTAAGAGTCCATCAAAAGATGAACGAATAAAAAGGCAATGGTGCATATATAAATGGAATATGACTCAACCATAAAAAAGGCTGAAATCTTGCCATTTGCAACAATGTGGATGGATCTAGAGTAAAATTGGTCAGATAGAGAAAGACAAATGCCATATGATTGTACTTACGTGTGGCATCTGAAAAACAAAATAAATAAACACACAGAAACAAACACATAGATACTGGGAAAATTTTGATGTTTGCCAAATGGGAAGGGGTTTGTTGGGGGTTGGTTGGCAAAGGGGACGGAATTAGGAAGTACAGGTTGGTAGTTACACAATAGTTATGGGGATGTAAAGTGCAGCATAGGGAATACAGTCAATGATATTGTGATAACTATGTGTGGTATCAGATGAGTACTAGACTTATTGGGGTGACCACTTCATAAATTACATAAATGTCCAATCACTATGTTGTATATCTGAAACTAATGTAATATTGTATATCAAGTGCAATTAAAATTTTTTTAAAATAGTAAAAAGACAACTTAATTTAAAAAAAGAGAGAGAGAGAGAGAATAAGAACTTCACAGCTGTGTATTCATGGAGACTAGAGACACAGCCTAGAACCACTTGCTTTCCTAAACCAAGGATACATTCCATAGCTCAGAAGGACATGGGTTCTACCACCACACCTAGGTTCCAGCTCTGGCTATATGACCTTATTAAGTTCTTGTTATCTTATTTCTCCAAGTTCCACTTTCCTTTTATGTGAATCAATACTATGGATGACATTATCAGGATTAAGTAAAGACTCATCGGAAGGACTAAATCAATCAATTGTATATAAAACATGGATCACAGTGCCTGGCAGGAAACATATGCTCAAACACATTCTCTTTGTTTTACTCGGTATACCACAGTGGATCTGTAACGTCCTTTGAGTAAGTAGCCAGCTCCTTACATCTCGAGATCAGTGTTCTTCTCAGAGACATAATGCCACACCTTTGTTTCATAATTCTGACCAGCCCCGGGATAGGGGACCACTGTTTCATTCCCTCCTAACATTAGAGTCTATTCAAATCCTGCCGCTGCAGCTTATCTTCTTGATTTTAATTAAGGAAGGCTTTATGGTGCTTGCTTCAGTGAAGCCCAGGTAATAGGGGGAGCCTAGCTGGTGAGACCCAGATGCCACAGTGTTAGTCCCTGCCTTGCTGATGACGCTGGCCTACCTGGCTTGGCATCTTGTGGTGGATAATTACTAAAAAATGATTATGGTGCTGTTTGCAAGTATGATTTGCAGCAGAAATAATCAATGATAATAACGTAGGACTAGGGCCCCTGGGGAGTCAACTATTCCTTACAAAGGATGTACTCCTGGAAACCAGCCCCTCCTGGGCCCTTTGAAGGGCTTCCTGGTACCCGTCAATGTCCGAGCATTTCTACTGAACATGCGCATTCCTCAGGGGAGTTCCTATGGTCACTGCAGAACCACCACATGCTGCGTTATGGATCTCTATTCTACCGTGAGCTCTAGTATGCCTGGATTTTTTTTTTCTTGTCATTGCCACCACTATGGCCTTGGTTCAGTCCCTCATTAATTCTTTTCTGGAATATTGCAAACTTTCACATGGGCGGCACACAACAGAAAAGCGGGGAAGAGAACGCCTAGGACTGCTGACTTTGTGTCAGGGGTTTAACCCAGTGTTGTAACATCATACATGTTATTCATCTCACGTCCTCTTTAAAGAAGCTGAGAATCAGAGAGATTTTATAACTTGTCAAAGGGCTTAGAGCGACTACTTGAAAACTCGTATTGTCTAACTTCCAAAGCCATCCTCTTTCCACCAGAACTTCACAAACCAGTTCTAAACTCGTTTCTTCCTCTGCCTACCAGCTTATTCCCTGTGCTGGAGCCAGACTAAAAAAAGTTACAGTCACCACCAGGACATAAATATTCAGGTCTCCAAGCCTTTGCCTAGACTGCTTATGCCCAGCATACCATTACCTACCGCCGTTCATCATAATGGCACAGTCCCACTCTCCCTTGAAAGGATAAGTTGGAATGCCATCTCACCCAGGAAACCTTTCTTCATGAGTTGGGCACAGTTAACTTTCCCTTCCTTTGTGCCACTGTACAGTAGCAATCACCCTTCCATTCATACTTCCGTGCTAACGCTACATCATCTTTACATTTATTAGCATAACACCTGCCTTCACCTATTCAACGCCTGGGAACTGTCTGCTCCATATCTGTCCCTCTGGTGCCTGACACAGCACGGGGTACATGGAAGATGATCCAATCCACCTCAAGTGAGTCAGAATAAACACAAAATAAAATATCAATTCCAGGAATTAATCCTCTCATTGTACTGACATTTGCCTGTCTCTGTAGTAACCATCACAAAAAATTGTCTCTCTCCGTGTGAATTCATGTTAGGTTGAGTTAACATTCTTCAAATAAATTTAACAAGGGAAATGCTAAATCAGCTCTGTCTGAACCAGGCAACCATGCATGTGCATGAACATTAATCACTTGATATCCCAGTTTCAAAAACTGATATTCGTACTGGCACCCTGCTGAATTATAAACTAGCTGAGGTACAAGTATAATCGTATTCTTACCTCCCCCAATACTATAACAAAGTTGTAGCCTCAAGGGGGCCCTCTTAGCGATCTCTTAAAACCACTTAGGCAACTCTGACAAAAGTATTGAGAAATCAAACTTTTATAGCACAGATACCTGGCAGTAACCCAGTTGTCAGTTACCTTTTACTAAAGTTTTCCCAAAACAAGGTCATCAAAGCTCAGTCAGTTTGACCCGTTAGCTACACAACTCTGTGTGTCCCATCTCGTTGATGTCCTCATTTATAAGAAAGCGCCCTGAAAGCAAATGGTTGAAACCAGGGCAAAACCCAGGTGTTCACACCATACTGTCTCCGCCGTGGAGCGTGGGGGGAAGACAAGTTCGGAGGGGGTAGTGTCTGCAGCGACCACCACTCAAGATGGCCCTTTGGAAGCGGAAGGCTGGGAGCGGAGCCGCCCTCTCAACTGTGTCATTACATGCAGCCAAAGCAACCACATCATTATTTCTGAAGGAGGCTCTGGTTGGACATGTCATTTGAAAACTGTCATTGTACGAATGTTTAATTACTTCTGAAATGCAAAGGATGACTGCCAATTTGTGATGTGTGCTATAGGAAGATGCTCCCAACCTCCACCTCCTCAAGTCACTGGAAAGAAAAACATTTTATATAGAAAATTAAGGCATTTTTCTTTTTGCTTTGTATTTGAAATGATTTGTCTTTCTTCCCTGTGGTTTTGTTCTCTCATCTTATCCATTCCTCTGGGGAGATTTCTCAGTTAAAGACCCATGTCGCAGTGAGAAGTGGCTTCTCTCTTCTTGCTGCTCTCCTGCTAGGTACTCAGGATCGACTTCAGTTCCAGCTGCGTAGCTAAGAAATCACCTGAAAATTAGGTTCTGATTTTAGTTTGGAGAACTCCATGGACTTCCTGTGAGTTTCTCTGAAGACCCAGCTCATTTGATTTTCACATGTAAACTTGGAAGCTATGATCACTTTTAATGGCAATGGCTGCAATTTCTAACAATGCCGTGTGTTCATTTTAATTTGACAAATATAACTGAGTAATCTGGGGCCCTAGATTTAGCTGTAGAGACAATGTAAAAGGGAGTATGGGAGAATTCTTGCATGTTCTGCATCTGCTGGTCTCTTTACCCAGAGTGCTCCCCCATCTAATCCACTGTGGGGTCCACTCAAATTCCTTCCTCTCTCCACAGTCTCCTATGAGACCTGTAACTGAAACTAATCATGGCTTCCACCGAATTCCCAATTCCCTATAGCCATTTTTCCAAAACATTCTCCTCACATTGATGGTTAATCACCATGTGGTTTGTTTATTGCCCTTCTCCTCTCTCCCCAAATAGACTTTAAGTTACTTAAGGACAAGATTTGTATCTTATGATAAAGCACACAATATGTATTTGAATCCCACCTATTGTATTAATGAACAGAAAAATCCCCTCAATGTAACAGAGGTGCGTATAGGGGAAGGGGGAGAGTACAATTTGAAGTGGAGAATGATCAGTATTACAAGATAAAAACCAAGTGCTCTACAGATTCAAGTGCAAGGAAGATGTAACTTAATTGGAGGAAGCAGCAATGCGTAGAGCCTTGGGTGGCCTGCCGCTTGAGGCTGAAGGGAGTCCCAAGCCAAAGGTTTTTTCTGCTAAAGCTAGAAATACCTTGGACAAACATTTATGAGTCGGTCACGCAACTCAAGGCTGAGGCTTATTCACAATAACGATGGGAGGGGGCATTCCACAGGAATAACCGCCCACGCAAAGCCAGGGAAGGGTATCTTAGTGTTCCTTTCATAAGTGCCAGCTGGTACCAGGTTTCATCAGCATAACTGATGTTTAAGGATATACGGGGACATGAGGCTGGAAGTGAGAGAGGAAGTAACGTAAGGATGTGATATATCTACTCATCAGAAACGGAGGACATAAGAAACAGGGGCAGTGATAAACATTTATCTGGATGTGTCTGTAGCCTCTTTTCGACACTTTTCTTCACCACTGTCTCAGTGCCAGCCCTTCCCATAAATAGTTCCTAGAGAGAAGCAGTTCAGTGTCTATGGGCCATCAAGGCAATTAGATTCCCTTCCTGCTCCCAAAAGTTTCGAGCCACTAAGTAAGTAGTTTGTCATGATGGGCAGGTAACAAGAATTGAGGATGGCAGCATAAAGCATGTTGTCTGGAAACCCAATGGTTTTGAGGGCTGACCGTCATAAATCACTCTTACTCGTCTATGTGGCTGCCCCCCAAAAGGGCCCCTCCGAACACCACCAGAGGTGCTGCTGTTTATCGCTTACTGAAGAGGCCAGCTCCTCCAGCTCGGAGGGCTTCCCAGAGGGTCCGGGGGCTAGAAGGGAAAAAGGAGATGTACAACTTATGTGGAGTGAAGAGTCTCCTTTCATGAAAGCAGAAAAGCTGTAGCCCAAAGTTTCTGACCTTGACATGTGTTTATGTATACTGTTGAAAAAGTGTTTAATTATTTCTGTAAGTTTCTCTATAACTGTTTACATGTTCATGAGGGAAACAGAAGAAGGAATTGGATTGATTTATATTTCATCAGAAAGGATTTAGGCTGAAGCTCAGGAAGGAATTTCTGACACTAAATTATCTAGAGCATAAAATATATTGTCCACATCCCAAATTCTTTTTTTTCTTGAAAAATTTTGAGGGTACTAATCTTCAACAGAAGTTCATCAGGCACTCAATAATGAGTCTGCACTTATTAAGTACAAGATGGTATAAATAACTGGTATTAGCTGGATATATTAATACAGCTTCCAGTTTTGTACACCAACTGTAGTCGTAAACTGAGCCAACATACGTCATCTTATTTTTCTCAAGCTTTATGTGAATAGCAGATTCTGAGACCTGATTTATCTTGGGATTTTCCTCAATGTGCTAATTCAGAAGAACTGGGGGATGTAGGAGGGAAGAGTATAAAAGAGTGGAAGCTGGAAGTTGGTAACAGACAAGGAAGAAAGACAAATGCTAGCAAGATAAAGAGAGTCGCATTGGGAATGAGTGGCACAGCAAAGGCAGAGACTTCAGAAGCCAAAGCAGGTACAGTCAAATGCTCCCTGGGAGAGTTGAGGGGTTGTAGCTATAGACAGTCCAGATGAGATCAAGCTGGTGGATGTGCCTCACTCACAGTCTAAACAAACCTGTGTGTGCCTAGGGCCTACCTGGCACGGTCTTGGCGGGGGGTTGGTTCTGCTGTCTAGTCTCCTACTCTTCATTGTATTTTGTCTAGGGGATTTTGCCCCTGGAGAGCCATAAATATTCCAGAAGTGGCTTCTCACAGGTTTCAAGGCACAGACAGTCTCGGCTCACTCTAGACAGCCAACCAGGAAGGAGTTAGAAGAAATCTGTGACTAAGTGGTGCACTTAGAAGCTTATTTCTGGACACTATCCCATTTCCAAAAGGATCTTTAAAATTACACAAGGCAAGCAGATGAAAAAACCAAGAAAAATGACCCCCTTTTCTTGCAGAAGCAACAGCATGGGGCTGGCTCCCACGCGGGGATGTCCCATGTTATGGACACACAGGCCTCCGAAGAGCCTTCGAAAACCCGGCTGTTATCTTGGGGAAAAACAAGAGATATTGTAACCTTGCTCTTTAAGAAAATAGCATCTTGAGTAAACCTTTGTCAGTTTACATATTGGAAACATTCCCTTTTACAAATGGAAGAGTTCATTGTTCAAGACTTTAAATCAGGGCATCTTCACTGAACCTTGGATCAATTCCAGCAAACCTCAAAGACAGCGACATTTTCAGGGTATTGCAAGAACTACATAAACCCAAAACATGCATACGAAACAAAACAACTAATTGATTTTATGTACCTAAGCATTCACCTATAAAAGAACTCCTTTGGGAACGACATTACCTGCTGAACTGTTAAAACTGTCCCTAAACACTCTGAAGAAAGGCAAAGAAATATATATTGGAATGTTGGGCGTTTCTCCCCGTTTCTTTCATAACATATCTGAGAGGCATCTGCCAATGTTGAAAGGTAAAGACGGCTAACCTTTTACAGGGCTCAAGAAGGCAACATTTTTTACTTTGGAAAAACAGAAATAGTTAATATTGTCAAGGTATGCAGAAGAGCTGCGCAAGGAAGAATTCTGGGAAACAAAGTGAGATTTTTGGTGGCAAACAGCATGTGGGCATGCTTGCACGGGATGTAAGAAGCTACAGTCTCCTGAAATCTCTTCTGTGGTACACTGGTGTGCTTGTTGAGCTCTCAGTTGCTTATTTTTAGAAGTCAAGTATGTTATTAAGCACGTGTTTTCCATCTACTGTCCAGATCACCAGTGAGTAAAGTCAACATGCTTTAACTTTAAAGTAGACCCGATTGATATCAAGGTTGTATTCCAAGACTGTGGCCAAGGAGAGAAAAGGCTCTCAGAGCCTTCAGAATATGGTGCCAAGCAACTCTCCCATCACTTACCTCCAGCTGCATCCTCAAAGGACCCCCTCTTCAATCAGCAGAGCTGGTCTGCTTGTGCTTCTCAGACAAGCCTCTGTTTCTCCACCTGCTTGGCTGGCTCTTTTTTTCCCTCTTCTCTGAACCCTCATAATCTTCCTGCATCCTCACATTTTTCCCAACACAAACTTCGCTTCCTTGATGAAATGCTGCCATCATCAAAATTGGGTTATTTTTGAGTTAAAATAATTCTGAACACCACACCCTTCATTTAATATCTTTTAAAACTGAAGCCCACAGAAATGGGACTTGCTCAGTATTACATAGAAGGCAGCAGGGTGAATTCTGAGCTTCCTTGGTCCTGTATACAGGTGTGTTTTTATATTACACACTTCTGTATATTTGTCTTATTATCTTTCTCATATTCCTTGCTCTCTCACCACAAGATACACACTTCTTTAAGACAAGGTCTACCTGAAATATTGATTTTTTTAATATCAATATTTTAATAACTATGTATAGTGTCAGGTAGGTGTGAGATTTATCAGGACGATTACTTAGTAAGTTATGTAATGTCCCACCACTGGGATGTACACCTGAAACTAATATAATAATGTATGTCAATTATAATTAAAAATAAAAATGAAAAAAATTAAAGAAAATGGAATATTGAATTTTTAAAAAACCTACAGTAAGGACTTTACACATATGAATCTAGTTAATTGGACTAACTAGAGAAAACATTATGTTCCCAAAATTCAATCCACAGTTAAAGGTAAAACCTTTATAATGCCATTGATAATAAAACAGGGATTTCCCAAATAAACTTTGATTGAAGATCTTAACAGCTAGGGGTTACATCTTTAAAAAATTAGGCATTAGGCATATGGAAAGTATTTGCTCATTTTGATGTAGTCGCATTAGTTTACTTTTTGTTTCCCTTGCCTGAGGTGATAATATATCAGAAAAAATATTGTTGCGAGAAATGACTGAGATTTTGCTGCTTATGCTTACTTCTAGGATTCCTATGGTTTTGTGTTTAACACTTACGTGCATCACAGGAAACCATCAACGAAATGAAAAGACAACCCACTGAATGGGAGGACACATTTGCCAATGATATATCTATAAGGGGTTAATATCCAACATATATAAAAAAAACTTACAAAACTCAATACCAAAAAACAAACAACCTAATTTTTAAAAATGGGCAAAGGACCTGAATAAACACTTCTCCAAGGAGGACATACAGATGACCAATAGACATGAAAAGATGTTCAATGTCACTGATTATCAGAGAAATGCAAATTAAAACCACAATGAGATATCATCTCACACCTGTCAGAATAGCTATCATCAATAAATCAAACAAGTGTTGGCGACGATGTGGAGAAAAGGGAACCCTCATGCACTATTGGGAATACAGACTGTTGCAGCCACTGCGGAAAGCAGTATGGAGAGAACCTAAAAAAACTAAAAATAGAACTGCCTTTTGACCCAGTGATTCCACTTCTGACATTTTATCCAAAGAAACCCAAAACACTAATTAAAAAGAATACACGCACCCCTATATTTGTTGCAGCGTTATTTACAATAGCCAAGATTTGGAAGCAACCCAAGTGTCCATCAATAGATGAGTAGATATAAAAGCTGTGGTACATTTACACAATGGAATACCCCTTGACTATGGAAGAGAAGGAAATATTACCCTCTGCTACATCATGGATGGACCTGGCCAACACCACGCTAAGAGAAACAAGCCAGTCAGAGAAAGACAACTACCATGTGATTTCATTCAAATGTGGAATCTAATGAACAAAATAAACTAACAAACAAAATAGGAACAGATTCAAAGATAGAGAACAGGCTGACAGCTGACAGAGGGGTGGGGAATTATGGGGTTGGGTGAAAAAGGTGAAAGGATTAGGCAGAGCAAACGCAAAAACAAAACTCATAGACACAGACAATAGTGTTGTGATTACCAGAGGGGAGTGGGGTTGGGGGAGGTAGAAGAGGGCATAAGAGGGATAAATGGTGTTGGAAGGACACTTGACTTGGAATGGTAAACACACAACACAATATACAGATGATATATTAGGGAACTGTACATCTGGAACCTATATAACTTTATTAACCAATGTCACCCCAATGAAAAATTCAATAAAAAAGTTAAAAATGTATTTGTTCATTTTCATAAGCTGTAAAGTTTAGCGATATACTGAGATCTATATTTTTATTACTGCTTTAAATCTGATTACTTTAATATTCACTTAATGTTCGCCACTGTACTGACAGTTTTTATTGCCAAGGGGTTGATTAGCTGAAGTGCTCAATTCAAATTAAAAATATGACACATTCATTGCGCATAAATAATGTACATATGTTTTATTTTAAAAAACACCTAGATTCTACAAAGAATTAAAAAATGGGAAACGAAACAGTTCAGGAATTTCAAGGAACTGGCCTTATTTATTGGGTTTATGGTATGGGATGGAGAAAACGAGGTAAATCAACTATAACAATTTTAAAGGAGTAAGAGGACTACTAGCTTCAGCTAAGGTTTGGGGAAGCTGATATCTACGGATTCTTAGTGAATTACTTTAATGTGGGGGAAAGGGCACAAGTTACACAAGCCATTCGGACTTGCATCAGTCCTTGCTCCGCCATCATTTTAGTGGCAGAATCTTCAGAAAGCACCTCATCTCTCTAAGTTTCACTTTGCTCCTGTATAACATAGGGCTATTGATGGTATTGTCTTCTAAGAATTGATGTAAGAATCAACTGAGGTAATAAATACAAAGCACTTAATAAAGTTTATCGCAGACATAATAAATGCAAGCAATTGGTAGTTTTAAGAATAGAACCTATAGAGAAAAAGAACTTTAGGCAAAGTCTGTGTTTCAGGAATGAGAAGATGAGCAGCCGATAGGAAAAAAAAATTAAAACAGTTTGGTGAGAGTAAAAGCCACAGTTGCAAGTGGCATAAAAGCAAAGTGATATGAGGAAGAAGACACAATAACTACACTTGAAGAACGGGCTTGTTTACGGCTGCGTGGTTCCTGGGCTCCGAGCTGCATAGAAATAAAGAAAGCACCTGGCACTTTATTTTTTCCCTAAAGCATTGATCCACCCAGAGTTATTCTACTCATGCTTTATAAAAATGTGTTGTGGTACTTACTACATCATTCTACTTCAGCCTGAACACCCAAGTTGCATGTCTGAAAACTGGCTATGAACTATTCTAGTTGAGAGAAGACCATGAGCAGTCCCAGTCTTTACAGTTGGCTGTGGTTGTATGCACACACACTGACCCAACTGATGCACACGCAGATATGAGAATCCATAGCTTGTACTCCCAAGTGGAGCTCTCTCTTGACATGGAGCCACAGAACAAGGCTTCTCTTTTTGTTACCAGCCTTGGTGATTTTTATCGTCTATTACGTGTAGGGGTCTATACACAGGAGTTGCAAGATCTATATTAATGTATGAACCAGATCAACATGGCTAATTTATATTCCTACAATATCTTTAGAAGGGCGTGACTTCAGTTTGCTTGCCCCTGGATTCTCCTTACCTTACGAGGCTTTCTGTAAGCAGAGGCTCTCAACTGCACCACGGGCATGTGTTCTATAAGCCTTTGAACTCGGTAGCAGAACTGGGTGTATCTATCTCCCTCACTACATTGGTAGTAACTCAAGGGCAGGGCTTTTTACAAAAATTGTTTGCATTCCTAAACACTTAATCCATGCCTGAGCAATGGAAGACACTGTATAGACATTTGTTGAGTGGCTGAGCTTCCCATACCACACTCTGTATTGTACAGCTATTTTCCTTTTTTAACAAAAGTGGTCTCAGTTGATACCTAATGCTACATTATTCTGCTCGGTGCCCTCTAAAGAAAATTCATATAGAAGCTCATGCTTCTTCATACCACTATCCACTTGAGGACTCCACGCCTTCTCTAACATCACGTCCAGTGAGGTGGGTGGGACTGAAGGAGCTGCTCCAAAAAAGTGTTTATCCCACAAACCAGTTTATAAATCCTGTGAACTCAGCAACTGTCCCTGACAGGACTCAAATGATGGCCCAGCTGTCAGCCAGGACTAACACAAGCATCATGGGTGAGCCTGACTCTAAGCACAGGTATCCCAGCAACCAGTGTGAATGTAGACGCATGTCCTGCCTGTCTGTCCTATGTACTGCTGGTGCCTAACACTTGCCTGGGACATAAAAGGCACTTAGCAAGCACTGATGGGAATAAAGAAAGAAAGAAAGAAAGAAGGGAAATGACAGATGGAACATACGATACCATAAACAAAGATCCAAGCAAAAGCCCAAATCTAAGATGTCAGTCTAGAAGTCCTTAACAAGCTAAAATGATAAAATGCAGCATCAGAGAGACGTGGCAGGAAAAAAAGGGATGCGAATCTGCTGACCATGGGAAACTAAGGTTCAAGTAAAAAAATTTCGTTTTAGTCCTCACCTGAGGACATGCTTACTGATTTTTTATTTTATTTTCCTTATTTATTTATTTATTTTTCATTGCTGTTGTTAGAGAGAGGTTAAAGGAGGGAGAGAGGGGGAGAGAAACTTTGATGTGTGAGAGACAAACGTTGTTGGGTTGCCTCTCGTAGGCGCTCTGGCCAGGGATGAAGCTGCAACCTTTCCAGTTTACCTGACACTGCTCCAGCAGAACCACACCGAGCAGGGCAAGCTAATGCCTAATTTTTTTTTTAAACTGAGGCTTGAGGGTAGTTATTGTAGCCACTGAAAGACTGGGGTTTCCAAATCCTGAATGGCCTCATCAGCAAGTCTGACTTGATACTGACTCAGAGAAAGGCTGGCGGGCAATCCCCGGTATTTCTTTCACTTAGGGATAGAATTGGGCACAAAATTTGGAGGAGGACTGTTCTCAATAATGAGGCTTAAGAAGGACTTATCTGCTCAGATTCGAGAAAAAGCAGAATGAGGAAGGAAGCAGCACATCATTAAAGTGACTATTTTGTACATTTTGTAGACTGAGATTTTCACCCAGATAGAGTCACAAGAAGAAATCGGCTTCAAATCCAGTTTTTAAACATCTGGCTCTTCTTCTAGGTTTAACAACTATCAAGATTAGAAATATATAAAAATATAGCGTGACCCTGACATTGTCATCTATCGAGCTGTGGAGATGCGGGCCTAGTTGGTGGTGTGTTGATGAAGACTGGATTACATAAATGATAAACAGTCTTGTCAAGAAGTCAGATAGCAACTCAGCTACATTTTTCTACTCAGGTATTAGAACCTTTGAAAATTGGTTCTTTTTCTTTTTTAGACTGCAAAATTGGATCTTTTTTTAGTTCTCTTCAGGAGAAGGGAGAAATATTTATGAAGCTTATTAGTGAGCAGGCAGCACTTTACCTGATAAATATAAACTATCCCTGAGCCTCCCAGTGTCTTCTTTATCAACCCCCAGAGGAGCAGGGCCGGAGTTTTACACATTAAAATAAATCTTTAGTGCTTTATCACCAAGGGTCCTGAAGGGGTTGAATGCAGTGTCAAGAAAATTATTCAGAGATTTTTCCTCTCCACTCACAGTTTCGTAACCTTAATTTAGTGGATCCTCACATTTGAGTCTTTTTTTTCCTGAGAAAAGCCAGAATAAATGCAAGTCAGGATGCCTAATATGGAAAGTTTATTTGCTGCCTGGACATGTGATCACTATGGAGGCAAGGGATCCACTTCTCTATGCCAGAATGTATCCTAAGAGGAGGCTGAGGCTGCTTTGGGGTCCCAGGCCCTGGGGCTGTGGTGTGACTGAGCTGGCTGAGTGAGGTGCAACTCTACCTGCGCTGGAGAACCGAGGCTCTTCTCCTTTGCCTAAAATACCAGAGTAATTTGGCAAATATATGCACAGTGGTATGTTTACCTTGAATCACCCAGATAATTGCTTTAATTCTCCATTTCACTTTGCTAACACAGATCTATTCATTGAAAGCTTTTAGAGAGGTCGTTTAAATTTGGATTTTAGGGAAATAACAATTTTCTGAAGCATCATTTATCCACAGACAATTTAGAACAATTTTATTAAAAAAATAATAAAAGCACTTACATCAATCCTAAAAATATGAATATAGCAAACAGGTAACTGGGTGCGCAAAACACTCATTTGCATACACAATCAGGCGTTTATGGAAGAGTATGCTCAATTGTGCATGCAAAGGCAGGTTTCATTTGCACTTTATTGCTTCAAACAATGGACATCCTATAACCTGGGGGTCTGTTTTCAACATGTAGCTTTATAAATTTACCATTTCAGCTTTCTTTTCTTTCCTTGTGAACGTGGTCTGAAAGCTGCTAGCTCAAGTTCAACCTCCTGCTGCTTGTATCTGTTCTGGGAGACTCTACGTTATGACTTATGATCATAATTGTCTTGCAACCTTTGTTTTCATTTCCAAGGGCAGTGGGAGAGAGTGAACCGAAGTGTTAGGAGTTTTAAGAAAGTGCTGGTTGTTGACAGCAAAGATTATCTTGCTTGATAAAATCAATGTTGATGTCAGCACCATCTGAGGTCTTTTTCTGAAGTTGATTTTATCAAGAAAATAGATTAAGTATGTTTGGCAGCTAGATTTTAGTCAACAAAAGTTTTTGGTGTCATATTTCTTTGCTAGGCAGGGCATACATAATGAGTTCTTGATTTCGATGTTTCAAATAAAGCTCCATTTTATAAAGAAAAACTTCATATCAAAATACCTTGGAAGAAAAAAAAATGAGTCACTTTTTCTAAATCATGTGCTTCAAGGAGGACTTTCTCTATGAGCCATCAATCTTTCTTCAGCCTTATCAGTGTTTGACTAAAGTTTGTTTCTGTTTGTTTGTTTGTTTGTTTGTTTTTACCCCCAAGAAGAGGGATTTGACAAAGTGAACAGGAAATAAAGTCAGTGCTCTTAGGACTTGGCAAATTTATACAAGTTTTCATTTTGCAGTGACGGGGGGATTTTATTACATTTAAAAAATAAGCCAATCACACAGTTTTAGACACGGGAATTTGGACTTTCAGAGTATTTACAGATATTTGGAGGAAGGAGGTCTCTAAATAATTGCTTGTCACTATTGTATACTCCAAGATTGATCTGAAGGGTTGCTCTGTTCTACAGTACCAGAGGGTACGGCTTCTCTCTCACAGTTAAAAATTATATTGGATCACCAAACACAATTCTATGGGCCTTAAAACCACTGAGATATCCAGAAAAAAAATATATTTGTTTTGGAATGGGAGATTCTATGCAGATAATTTCGTCTGAAAGTAATAGTGTTTATTCCTAACTTACATGTAAAGCTGAGTTGGAACTTTGTGTTCTGGTCCTCAGTGCAAAAGCCCAGTTCATTCTCATTAAGCTGGCCATAGTGGAAAAAAAAATGACTTAATTCTCTGGAACCTGATTTGGACACCTTTCAAGATGGTGAAGCAGAAGTAAGTAATCGCCTAGGTCCAGATCTAATACTCTATCAATGTGTTTAATACATAATCCTACTCTTGAAGCCAACAACAAAGCATCATAGGCCCAGGAGTGACAGTGATGTTTAAGTCTGGATTTCCCAATGTCTTTTTCTTTCTTTTTTCTTTTTCTTTTTTTTAGAAATGCAATGAGAACTCAAAGATCTATTATTAGGATCTCTATATGTAGTCTGTCATGTAATGACTTTTCATCTTTGCAGAATTTTTTATACCTTTTATGTATAATTAAGGTTGCCACTGTTGCTTTCCTACTCAATAGATGTTCCCATCCCCACCACCATACCACCTTCTTCAACCACCTTCTCCCTGTGTGACAGAGCCCACCTTCCTCTAAAGAGACTCCGGTACCAGGCGTTCACTTTCTGAACCTCCCACTCAGCTAGGCAGGATGCAGGCAAGAAAGCTCATCCAATTGTCATGAGCAGGATAAAGTTTGAGGGAGGATATCTGGGGAAACTTTCCCCGCTTACAAAAAGAGACTTGAGAGCAAACTCCCCTCTTTTCTTCTCCTAAACACTGTTGTGACCCCATGTTTGTCTGCGAATGCTGCCACCATGTTTTAACTGTGACCCAAGCCAACACTGAGAAATGACGGAAGAGCCTAGGCCTTGGGTCCACCCTGGCAACCCTGACTTCCACCCTCTTCCAGCTTCTTTCATGAGGTCATGAAGGCTTTTATTGTTTGGATCCCTTTTAGTAGTTGTTGGGAAGAAAACACTTCTTTGTCACTACTGATGTTCTTTTCATGTGAAAGAAAGTCTTGGTCTCTCTCAGAGCTCCCACACACCCGTCACCGCCATGGGAGGGAGACTATCTGAATCTGAGGAGCGGTTTCAGAAGGATAAAGCAGGAAATAGCAGCCCTTTCCTTTCTCTTGTGGGCTGACATTCCCCCAGGTGCTCTGTGCTGTGCAGTGGAAGAGCCCAGGTCTGGCCCAGGTGGCCTGGTTTCCTAGTAGTTCCTGTGAATAGGGCTATGGGAGTCTAATACTTAGGTTCAGTATTAAAATGCTCATTGGCCTCAAGATATAAACCACATTTTCCGCTTTTGATTTTCATCAGAAGGTGCTATTTTTATCTCTACCTGTTTTCTCCTTGCCTGTCTTTTAAGTGAAGGTCTTCTGAATTTGGGCAAGGAAAACATGTTACCGACAACCCTCCTCAAAACCAAGAGTTGGGTGTTCTGTTTCTTGCAGCAGAAAACATTTTGTTCTGTTGTTTGCACAGATTTTCTGATTAGATCAAGCCCACCTTTAAAGCTGACATAAACCTCATTTCCTTAGGCTCCTCTCTCCTCTGAGCTCAGAACTCAGCATCCAGTTCAGAGAGAATTCTCGTTGCTGATGAACTGACCGACTTGTCATGAAGGCGCTCGGAATGAATTCGTCAGCCTCGAATTTTTTCAGCATGGTGAGAACATCTTCCGTTAGGTACTCGATAGCTGTGTGAAAAAGGCTGAATGGTCATGTTTCTTTATATTCTCCGGTGGTGAAACTCCTCCCTGCCCATCTGAGCAGTTGGCAGGAGATCGGCATTGAGCAACAGCTTTACTGAAGGCAAGGACTTGCAGGGTGGTGCGGAGATGGTGAAATTTGCAAGGTTTGGCTAAGTGACAACTGAGGGGGAGACATGAATATGACAGAGTGGATATATACTGCACACACGACGAAGAGCGATTGCCTAGCCTTTCTGCAGGTGGGGAAGCAGAAAAAGACAGAAAGAAATAGGTACATGCAGGCTGAATAGCATGGAATCCTTCAGCAGGAGGCCTCTCTGAGACCGCATCATGTTGTCCTGGAGACAGGGTAAATCCCTGAAAGTAACGTAGCCTAGGAGAGAGGCAGACCTCAGTTTAAATCCCAACTCTGTTACTGAAAAGACATCTGACCTTGCAAAGATGACTTTATCTTCCTGAATATCAATGTTCTCATCTTTAACATGGTGATAGCAATACTACCTGCTCTTCGAATGTCAGAGAGTTGTGAAGGTCTAATAAGTTAATGAATGCAAAGGAACTTTTAAAATCATAAAGTAATATATAAATGTCACATATTGTTTTGATGGCAGTTTCACAAATTTACGATCTCATCCTAGCCTCCCCCCCCACCCTCCCCCCACTCCCCACGGGCAGAGCTGCAGGAATAGAAGTTTCCCTCTGGTGCCTGACAAGACCACGGCCAAATCTCCGCGTGGCACAATCATGCCCTGACTCTCATCTGCTCATTCAGCTGGACCCAGAGTCCCTGTTCTAGGGATGTTTCCAGCAGGGCCTCTTTCAGGGAGGAAATCATTTTAGCAGCCCAGCCCAGATGAGCATGACTGCCAGATGTTCGATTGCAGTGATGTGCTTTGTCACCAAACTGTAAACCCGAACGAAAGTTATGATTCAGTGGTCTTCTATAGACAGATCCTTAGCATCTCAAAGATGTCTTGGATGTTAATAGAAAGAGAAAAAAAGTGGTTTGACTTGACCTCTGCTCCTAGCAAATAGTAAATGGTACATCTCATGTGCTATATTATTTACAGATATTATCTGTTTATGATTTAAAATATATTTTCTCCTACTGACTTTTAATATTACTATTGCCATAGGGTAATTTTCAAAAAAGTAAACAAAGTCAAATAGAAATATCTTTTATTTTTTAAACTAGTTTTTAAGCTTCTTGCCTTGTACTTCCTAAAACTCAGGGAATATACATACACATGTATATGTAGCTATGTGTACAGATATGTGTATGTGAGTGTGTATATGTACACACACATGTATGTGCATGTGTGTGTATATATAGTGTAATTTATTTTGAGGTTATTTTGTCCTTTTAACATTTAAGTATGTAACCCACTTTTAATTCACCTGGATTTTTTTTATTAATAAACTCTATATACCGTAAACCTTAAGTGTAAAATTTGATGAGTTTCAGAAAAATGCATATACTCAGGTAACCCCATCCAAAACAAGGAATAATATTCCATTAAAAAGTTCCCTCATGTCTTTCTTCCATAAACAGTTGTTCTTTTGATTTCTGTTACCAAAGGTTAGTTTTACCCATCTGAGTATCATATATATGGCCTCACATAATATAAACCTATTGTGCCTGGCTCGTTTCAGTTAACATAATGTTTCTGAAAATTTTCTCTATGTCATATATGCTGGTCACTCATTCTGTTTTGCTGAATAATGTTCCATTATAGAAATATACCACAGTTTGTTTATTCATTCTCAATGAATGCATACTTGAGTTGTTTCCAGTTTTTTGTTATAAGGAATAAAGCTGTAAGAAACATTTTTCGACAAGGTTCTTTGTGGACATAATTTTTTTTTTCCCTTGAGTAAATGCCAAAGAGTAGAATTACTGGTCATGGAAGAGGTGCATGTTGAAGTTATTAAGAACAGCCAAATGCTTTTAAAATCATTGTGCATGTTGTCCTCCCACCTGTGATGCATGAGAGTTGCAATTGCTTTATATCCTCACCCACAGTTGGCATTGTCAGCCTTTCCTTTTACCTGAGCTAGTAGGTATCAGGTAGTATATTCTCCCACTATGAGAACACACACATACACATGCCCTTTTCCACTTATCATTATAACATACGCATTCTCTCGTAATAACAGCTGTTTCATATGAGCACAGTGTTTAGACATAATCCATCACTTCTTTACTAATCAGAATAACATTCTTTTACTATCATAAATAACAATGTGATGAACATATTTATACATTGACACTTGATCTTTAGCCATTTCTTTAGTCAAAATTAACAGGCTCGTAATCCCTGGTTTAAGGGATAAGAATGATTGTAAAGGCCTTGGTTACATATCGCAAATTGCTTTCTAAACTAATTTACACCGTACCAATAATGCATGACAGTGACCTTCTCACCACAACTTTCCCAGGACTGAGTGTTCTATTTTTTTCTTAATGCCAATATAGTTTAGCTTTTTGAAAGTTCATGTTAGGCCACTTAGCTTTTATGAAAGACCTGCATTAGCATCTGTTTTCACTAACAGAAAGGAAACTGAAGTCGGGTTTAGCCTTTAGGAAAAAGGAGAGAAGCAAAAATAGCATTCAGCGTTTGTTTAGCAGTGAGCCATTACAAAGGCAGTGCACACCCAGGGCAGCGAGAGTGGCCTCACCAAGCTCCTTCCCCGGAAGCTGCTCTCAGAATCTCAGCATCCAGCTGCCGTAGCTTTCAGCTGTGCCTCTGAGCATCTGTGCTTTATCTTGATGTATTTCGTGCGTTCAATAACAAGATGTGCCCTAAGGTATCAGAAGAGCCAAGAGAATTCCTAAAGGGGTTATGCTTAATGTGAAACTGGACATAATTAAGCATTTGCATCATGATGAACATAACAAAGACATGGTGCATACATTGATCTTACCTGTGCCCACCATTCATTACTTACATGTATGGGTGGGGGGGGAACCCTTGAAAGCTGCCGAAATTACTATGGGTGCCGCTGCTGAAGGCAAAGTGATCTCTCTGAGTCGGCATCTACTAATGGGCAAAATGGAAGGCCTATTGCTTGAGTGTGTGGATGGCCGTGCTGTGATCTTGTACTTAAGGAAAAGTCACCCAGTCTTTTCAATAAGGGAAATTACACTGTATATACATTATTTCTAACTTATACAGGTTGTATACGTATTGTGTCATTCCTGTTTTTACTATATTTTAGTGTTACTTTTGGTTTTACATATTCTTTTATTCTTTGGTATGATTAGTTCTGTTACTTTGGGAGTTTTGGAATGCTAAGAAAATTTTCCATGTAAGTTAGTGGTAATTACTACTTCACTTTATGTCCTTCTAACTTACGAAAGGTTTCACAGAAGCCTCTCTACTTTGGAATAGTGAGGAAAAACTTGTAATATCTTTCTAATAAATGAATTAGATTATTTTTGTGAACATACTTGTGTTAAAAATGTTATGGTTTCTTTCTGAAATATTTATTCTCTTTTTTAATCTATCAGTGCCTTTTATTTTCCTTAAATCAGTTATTACTTCCTATAATGACACTAAGCCTCTGCTTGACATATTTTCATTTGATAAATTTTCTAGCTTTCTTAACTGTTTGATTTTGTTTTAAATAGAACAACTTCCCACAGAGCAAAGATGACAAAGTGTCATAAACTGAGGAACACGATGAACTCAATATTGCACCTGGGGCCAACCAAGAAAAAGCAAAATAAAGCAAAAAATCATTTTTAGATGTTTTTGACATTTTAAAAGAGGATTTTATTGGTGTAATAAAAATTGTAGATATGTAGCAGTGCTTTGTTTCTAATTTTTGAACATATCTTCAGAGTTGCCCCTATTTTATATACAATAAAGGTCCCGCCAATGCAGATAAAACTACAATAAAGATTACATATAAATAAGATGATCATGTTTAAGGTCATGTCTGTATAGTCCCAGTGGAAAGTAGAGGCAATTATTTAGATGTACATGATTCTCACAGGCCTTTCAGTTCTGATCAGTTAGGCTAATAGGTAAACACAGAGTTATCAACTGCATGTGATACGTTGTTTTACACAGGTCCCTGGGGTTTGTTTTGATCAGGCATGGCACGATATGACCATCTTGAAGGAAGACTTTTATTACACTTACAGACCCCTAGACACGGGGCAGTGTGCAGCCCAGAAGCTGTCTGGGCAAGAACCAGGGTCAGCGAGGAAACAGCAAGAACAGGAGAGGGATGCAGACAGGTTTTTATCGTGGTTTCCATAGACGAGATCAGGCAAGGCAGACTTCGGATTGGCCAGATGAGTTATTTCAATGGGATATGGGATATAGTCGCTGTGCTAGTCGTCTGGTACCTGGTCCTGAGGTGATGAGGGCAGGTCGAGGGTGTCCCTAAACGTGATGGCTCAATGACAAAGGTGGTTACAGCTGTGGGTTCTGGATTGGTTGGTTGGCATGTGAAATGGGTCCTTACTTGCAGGCAAATTGTTTACTAACTCTAGGAATTAGCTAATCCTGGATAAAGCAGTCCCTCCAAAGTCAGCAAGACCCCAGGTGTCAAGGAATCAGAGCACAGAAAATAAAGACGGAGTTAATATGCCTCTTAACACAGCAACCTTCTCATACGTCCTCATGTTGCAAGCAGAACTTGAAAAAAACTAGTCTCTTTCAGTTTCCAAACACTGCGATCATACTATTCGTCTAAGCTCCTTGCCCCAACAACCCTCTATTCCAATCATTTTCCCTTTGGAATGTACAGTATATTTCTCTCTCTCCTTCACCACCTTCTCTGTTCACCTCTCTTTCAACTTCACATTACTCTGGTCATGGTCACTTCAGTGTCGTCCCATGACGGGGTCCCATGAGGGGCCTACTGACCCCTGTGCTCTCACCTCCCAGCTTTCCTGAGTCACGTCTGGGACAGTCTACTCTTTCAACACTGCATTCCTCAGGCCACTCATTTGCTTGCAAATTGCAAATGGCCCCCTATTTTCTTTCATTCGGGTCAAAGTCTCTAATGTAGGTTAAATTTTTTTCTCTAATTCCTTTTTGCTTAATTATCATCATCTTTCCAAATACTATCCATTGTTTAAGGCCCACTGCGAGCTGCATCTCTGTTACCATAGGTAGTTAACTAGCTGTTAATAAGAAAGGTGTGAAAAGAAAATTAGACAGTGAGTTTAATAAACTTGGGGAGCATAAGTGTATTTGCTTCACCAGGAAGCTATAGCTCTTTATACCCCAGGGGACCACAGCATTGAACTCCAAGGGAATTAATACCTCTCCCTTCCCCCTCCTGTACCAGATTGCATGAGGGGAGCAGGAGGAAGCAGGTGCATACACAATAGAAGTCAAAATGTCACAAGGTAGGGGTGCTTGACCCATGAGGCCTGTGAGTCTAGCCTGGATAACAATGGATTGGCTAGGGGGTGGACTCCCTATCAATCCTAGGGGGCCACTGATCAAAAAGCCTGCAAAAACTTGGGAAGCTGGTTGGTCATTTTGAAAAAGCTCCTGGTTATAATCCCAGGGGAACAAAAGAGCTCTCTCTCTCTCTCTCTCTTTCTCTGTCTTCTGCCCAGTGACCAGCACTCACCCTGTTCATTCAGATGCTCTCTTGCCCAGGAGCACGTGACCATGTGGGTCTGGCAGCTGCCAGGGCCCAAGGCAGCTGTGTGGGCTCTGAAGGACTAAGCTCTAATATGAAGCAGCAACTCTGGACACTGGCTTTTGCTTTTGGCCTTGCTGAGGACAAGGTTGGGCTTTTTCAATGACAGAAGACAGAGATGGGCCACTGGGCACCCTGGGGGATGGGCAGCTTCAGATTCTTCCCAAATAAACCTCCCCACACTACAGTCTCCCATGTGTGAGTCCTTGAAGTGCTTTCCTCATGATCATATGCACAGGCCTGGTTTCCACCACCAACATCTCCATTTCATAGAGCCATCTTATACTTACCAGACTTCTCCTCTTACAGAGTTATACAAGTTAACTCTAATTGGATTTGCTCTAACATTGTTTATTTAAAATGTATGAGCCTTCTTATCAGATTGGATGCTTCTTGAGGGCAAGTGTTGCTCTTTGCATGAACTGGAAGGCTTGTGCAATCCTCACTCAGTGCTACGGTTTTGCACACTCTTCTCTCTGCAAAGAATGCTGTTTCTAGAATTTATCCAGCTGTATCCACCCACCTATCATCAGAGTCTCAGCTCAGTAAAGACCTCCATGACCCCATCAGATAGTTAGTCACTCTCTCCTCTGTAACACAATAATGCTTTCCGTGAACATAACTGTATTTCAGCATTTGATCATAGTCATTTTGTTCCTATGCCTGTCTCCACTGCCACAGTGTAAATAAACTAGGGAAGGCAAAGACTTACACACAGCCACATCTTTGGAGCCTGGCAGGTTGTGGGCATGCAGAAGGGTGCTCTGTATCCGAGGCCTAAATATTTAAGACTAGGAATCCTGAATATAACACCTATCATCAATAACCCTGCTGTAAACATTGCTGGAGTAGTTTGGTTTGAATTTTTCCCCTTGAAGGCACTGTACATTCTACCTACAGATTAAGCGAATCTAATCAATTCATTTAGGAAGTTAGACTTACTAGATAATTCATATCACCTCCATAACAATTCTTTCAAGAGATCCATAGTTTTTCTGGTTATTATATATTAGATATATACAACTGTTCCTAAGTTTTTTGAGCAACTCAATAACCATTTCTCTCTAGTCTGAAACCAAAATAATCTCCTAATTGCAATAGATATATAATGAATCTGCTTATTTCCTCTCTTGATTTCTACTTCACCCTCTATTTATAGCTTTTCAATGTTGGCAGGTGCGATGTTTCATCATGTGAATGTATCATAAAAAAGCTGTTTTCTAGAAGTTTTGTACACACACACACACACACACACACACATATACACACATATATTTATCGGTGTGTGTATAGAACGTTCCCTTTAAAATGTTCAATACACCAGAAATATTTTTAGCAAAAGAGGTAATGTGGTTATGAATATAATCCAAAGTCTAGGGGCTTGAATGGTAACTTCATTAAATTATTTTTTCTTATATAGCAATAAACCAATTTATTTCAACCCCAGACACCCTCCTGCTTCTTGTGGTAGAGTCATTTATTTAGGTCATGTCAACATTCCCTAAGTGGATTATTATTTCTAAGAAAAAAAAAAATTATTCCTACAAATCAGCTGATTTTTCAGTGTTTAGCAGCCCTTTCCAGTATCTTCTGTATACCTTATCTACATTCATGATAAGACAAATATAGTTTTAAAATTAAAATCTAGTCACATTAATCATATTTCTCTTTCACCTTGAATCATTCTGTGGTTTCTGAATCCCTTAGTTTTGCATTTAGTTCCCCATTGCACCCAACCTCTGCCTCCTTGTCTGGCTTTATCTCCCTGCGTACATTCCAGCCACCCAGAGCTTATAGCACCATGAAGAGGCTGTGCTATTGCACAGGCTCAATGCCTGCTCTCCCTCCTCAGTTGGGTTTATTCCTAATTGTCTTTCCAGGACCTGTTTATTGTTAATCCTCCTACACAATATTTTCAGCTGTCCCTAGAAGGGGGTGACCATTTCCTCTTTCAGCCTTATTGTTCATACATCTTTTATAGCACCTAGGCTACAGTGTCTATTAACATCATTGTTTGTTTTATTTATTCCAAAGATCATAAGCTCCTTGAAGAAAGGAACTGCCTATGGCCTGGTGCCTATCTTGCAGGAGGAGCTCAATGAATATTTCCAAAACAATAAATCAAGGCAGGTATTTAAATACATAAATAAAAGACAATACAGTGAGTGTTATAATGGAAGTGCACCTGCTATGCAGGGAGAAGGATGCCCACGGCTCCAGCAGCTCTGTTGGGGGCATCTCGCCATTCCCAGGTGCTGTGAGGCCTCCTAAGGACTCTAGCAGGTAGGCACTGTGAAAGTTATTTGCAGGCATGGCCTTTGTGTTTTTTTCGTATTTATACACAAACATGTTCAGAGCTCACCAATGATAAGCACTGCGTTAGGTACTGGGCATATGGAGACAAAAGACTTTGTGTCTGATTCCAAAATCAGACCAGCTCATGGTCTGATTTTAAAAAGAGAATAACAAGCAGATGATTACAACACATGTACATTTTGCCACTGTGGTGTATGTCTGTGAGGTGGCAGCACAGAGGGAGGGCATGGGCTTAACCATCGCAGCTCAGACGGGCTTTCCTAAGGAGATGACACCTGATCTGCATCCTGGGGAATGAGCAGAGGCATTTCTGCCACAGACATGGTGACTGCTGAGGTTTGGGGAGAGGAAGGACATGGTGGTGATTTCGAGAGAGTACAAGGGCATGGCTGATTTCAGGCTTGGTGGAAGAGGAAATGTCATGAGCTGACAGAAGTCACAAGCCACCCACCCCCCATTTCAGATCGTGATAACTATCTAAAATGCGCCCTTTTTTTCTCATACTACCACTCTGTGCAAAAGCCCACATTAGTTTTGTGATGGTCACTGTATAACTTGGAGTGACATGAAAATGTCACTATGCCAGTCTTGTGGGGCACAGACTGAAGGGAGGTGAGACAAGAGAAAAAGAACAGAAAAATGGACAAGTCCAGGTAAGAAAGGATAAAAACTTGTATTAAGGCCCTGGTTTTGAATATAAAGAAAAATATCCAGGTAATTAAATATAGGGATGTGGCATGCTTGAGAGAGAATGAGAAAGGGTAGGCAGAGGCACGAGACAGTGCGGAGTGATGTCCTACATAAAAGAAAAGGCTATTACTACAAGGAAAAAGCGGCCACATCTTCAAAATCTATTGAAGGATGAAGTGTGAGAAGCAAGATCAAGGCCAGCTACTTAGATGTTAATGATAACTTCGATATGAGTAGTTTAATAAGATAGAGGTAGAAGCCAATTATACATGATCTTTCCACCCCCTCAGTTCTCATAAACCCTTGAACCTAGTTGCTGAACTCATTTGCTTGTAGTTGCCTTTATGTAAATCATAATGTTATTATTTTCATGAGATGATAGTTTTATTCGTTGATATATTAAGCCCTGCAAATAAATTACAAATAAGGGCTAGGACAGTAAATTGCAAATATGTATTGAGTGCCTGCTATGATCTAGCCAAAACGTGAGGTGCTACAGATAAGCTCAATAACTCTGAAATAATGCCCGGTTTCACAGATTTAAGTCTAAAGCCATCGCGCCACTATATATTAAACCGAAAAGAGCAATCTGTCCAACACAACTAATGGTCATCAAATACCAACTTTTTAGTGTATATAGAAACTCTAAAATTTGTTTTGTTACTGGTCATGGAAGCTTGAGACAGATCCTTCAGTGAAAGTGAAAGCTAATCTTAAATCTTTTTTTTTTTTTTAAGCAAACAAGTAACCATGGGAAAGTGATTTATTTTTACTGTCACCACCTTAATGTATTCTAACCAGGCACTGCTGTCCCGACTGGCCCCGTGTGAGGCCGTTCAGACCGAGGCCGGCTTGCGGGGCAGCAGCCCGGGGTCACGCCCGGCCGCCACACATTTTCAGGGTACCTCAGATGATATATGATATCCATCCCTTCCAGATATTCTTGTTAAAACAGTATCTATAATAAAATGAAAATAACAATGTTACACCTACCGTGTAACCACCTGTCAGTAAATTTATGAACAATTAGAAAATGAAAGTACTTCCCAGGGAGCAATTTTTAGAAGCAATAAAATGTTTGTTTTTTTTCCCAGAAATATAATAAGACAACAACTTTTCTCTTTTTTTCTCCCCAAAACAGTTTTTGCGGTAATTAATCAACTCTGTTTTGCTGTTGTTGTTTTTAATGTTCCAGCTTTTGGAAATGCACTCGGCCAGCGTCGCGGCAGGCGCGGAAGGAAGGAGTCACGGGAAGCCCGGGCGGAGCGCGGGTTAGAGCCCAGGCTGTCCCGGGATTCACGGGTAGCCGCGCTTCTCCAAAACCTAGGGCTTCTGCACGCTGTCTTGAAGGGTTACCGTTCAGAAGCAGGTGCCAGCATTTTCTCTTGCAGAGCAAACATGAAGCCCAAGGTATCCTTTCTAAATATATGTGTTTGTGTCTTTTTCCTTTTGACTTTATTAGCAAATGCCCTGAGATCTCCACCTGATCTTCTCCCATAACAAAAATGGGTCATGACAGCTTCTAACATTTCTATAAGTTCGTCGGTTGGATGCAAAGTCTTCTCAATCATCTCATTTGAAAGGTCACCAGAGTGAGCATCACCCCCAATCTGAGGATCCAAAAGATGAAAACAAGGCGCCTGAGGCTCCACGGGAAGGAGAAGGGCTCCACAGAGAGATCAAGTCCAGGTTTCTGACTGCTTTCCTCCTTCTACTGTGTGAAGATCTTTTCTTTACACCAGTTAAATCAGATTAATGCCTTCAACCCTGATCAACGGAAGGGCACTAGAGCCTCCAAAGCAAAAGGTGGTATGTTAGAGAGAGAGAGAGAGAGAGAGAGAGAGAGAGAGAGAGAGAGAGAGAGAGAGAGAGAGAGAGAGAGAGAGAGAGATAGAGAGAGAGAGAGAGATTGAGAGAGAGCGGGCGCTCATGCCAGCACCTCAGAGCTCTGTCTCAGAACGATGCGATCTAAGAAGCTCACGTCACTCTCCAGGTCTCCAGGGCTTCTCCGTTGAGGTCCTGTGTGGGAAGAGCCCTGGTCATCCCAGTGGGAGGCAAGCGCAGTGGACGGCACCTGTGCTTCCTTAACCCTCTTCAGCTCAGCCCCTCTGAGGGTGAAAACATCAATTTTCTAGCGTAGCCATGTTTTTCCAAAGAGCAATTGGTTAGTTCCTTTTCCTCTGCAATTTCACCCCTTCCTTTTCATCTTTTTTATTTTTATTTTTCATCTCAAGTCCTTCTTTTTTTTTTTCTTTTTGTACTTTTTGCTTCTTCGGTGTCCTTATTATAGGTTTCTGTGCTTTTCTCTCCTCTTTTCATGTTTGGCTCTTTTATAAGAAGCCTGCTTTCTTGGTTGTCTTTGTTTGTCTGACACCTCTTTCTAGGATGGCTTTCCCCTTTATTCATTGTTATTCTCCCTGAGATTCTCCTCTTGTCACTTTAGGGACTTCAATTTTGATCTTTACTGCTGGACTAAAGCTTTGTCATCCTTCTGTGTTTTCTTTGTGAATCAATTTTTTTCATCATTTTTCTTGGAGCAAAAAGAAAATATCTTTCAGCAGTCTATATGATCCATTTGGTAGCTTGTGTTTTGAACTAAATGTTCTCCTTTGATAACTCATTACTTTAATTGTAGCTGTTGGCTCTAGAGGTGGAAGGAGACAATGATTGGTCCCTTCCCCAGTAATTCAAGCCAGTCATTTTCCTCTAGAGTTTACAAATTCCATGGAGGACAGACATATTCCACATCTTCTAAACAAAAAAATTTAATATACAAATCCCAATGCTATCATTAGCATAGGTAGCTGATTATTAATAAAGGAAGGGTGCAAAGAGAATCAGACATTATTAAACATAATAAACTAGGGAGCTGAATCCAACGTTGGGACTCCTTCACAAGGAAGCTGCAGCTTCACACACTCCCCAGGTAATACCCTAGCGTCTGGAACCTGGCCCTAATTCCCCTGAAGTGGGCACAGCAGGGAAGAAATAGAAACAGCAGGAGAAATTCCTCTGCTGGGCACATGCACGGCAAAAGCCAAGCAGGAAACCCTGGTGGCCTATCTGTCTAGTCTGGGAAGAGGATCAGATTCGATAAGGGACACAGAACCGGGGAAGATCTGGGAAATGGATTGGTTCGGGGGAAGATTTGGTGCCAGCCTGCAAAAGCTTGGGAAACCAATTGGTTAGTTTGAAAAGGGCACCTGGTCCTTTCCAAGTCCAAGAAAATATAGTCAGTCTAACAAAGAATCTCTCTCTCTGTCTTGCTCACCCCCTTTGTTTGCATGTTTTCTCTTCTTAGCAACCACACGGTCCTTGTAGCCATGTCTGCAGGGACATCAAGCAGGCTCCAAATCAAGCCTGAGTACTGGATATAGCGACGCCAGCAGCCTAAGCACAGCTGGGAACTGGACTAAGCTTTGATGTGGACTAAACTGTGGCATGGCACAGAATCTCTGGACATTGGTCCTATTTCTGGGCCTGAGGAAGACAAGGTTGGACTTTTTCCACAGTGGGACAGATGGAGATGAGATGTAGGGAACAGGGCACAGCCTTTATTTCCATCTAGGGGCTGTCCTTTGATTTTGCTTTTACAGTGAATCGTGAGGCCTCAACCCCCCTTATGTGGGTCTCCTAGAATGCTTCCCTGTGATCCTGTGAAAGAACATGATTTCCACCAGCAAGACTGTGGCTTTTGCTGCTCTGTATCCCTATGTTTTCACTGGCAATTTGAGATTATCTTTTTTAAAATAAAACCTCAGGATGGGAGAGATCTGGTGTGTGTGTGTGTGTGTGTGTGTGTGTGTGTGTATGATATAGGCATAACTTTGATGAAGAAAAGTATATAGACTTAAACGTATAGCTAGGCAAACTTATACATCTGTATTCACTCACGTAACCACCACACAGATCAGGATATAAAACATTCCCTGACTTCAGAAGTTTCCATCTGCCCTTTCTTATTTAATACCCCCCCACCCACAGATTGCCACTATTATGACTCTCTTGAATTTCATGTAAATGAAATACCATAATAGGCACTCGTTTGTGTGTAGTTTTCTTCATTCTATGTATCTATGAGATATCTGTGTTGTGTGTTTTAGTAGTTTATTCTTTTTTATTGTCACATAGTTTTTCATTACATATATTCCATAACCTACTCATTCATCGTCTCAGTAAACATTCAGTGGTTTCCAGCTTGGGGGCATTATGGGTAAAGCTACTGTGAACATTCTCATTCATACTTTTAATGTACACATATGCACGCATCTCTAGGGAAAATATCTAGAAGTTCAATTTTGGGGACATGAAACAGATGCATGTTTAGGTTTAACAGAAACCACCCAGCCATTTTCTGGCATAAGTTAGGCCACCTCCCAGCCACAGTGTTTGCATGTTGCAGTTGATACCCTATTCTCACAAAGACGGAATTGTTAGTCTTTTTAAGTTTTCACCATCTGGTCACTCTGAGACGAGGTTAGAGTTGAAGAGCTAACTATACCAAGTACTTCAGTCTTTCAAAAGCCTGTGTAAGACACCAGACATTGTTTTTCCCATTCTCTTGGCCTCCTTAGCTCCCAGTCCTCCAGCTACTTGCTTAGCCTCCTGTGCCCTGTGGCTGACCAGCTCCGTGCGTCGCCTGGGCGGAGCCCCCAAAGTCTCTGAATCCTCTGCCACTTTCACCCTCAGATGAGATGCCATCCACTGGGCACTAAGCTCTGGCACCCCTCATGGTTGCTGCAGAGGTGATGCATTGCAACCCAGAAGTCTGTGCAGTCCATTTCCTGTCCCAAAACAGACAGGAAATGAGATGAGAATTGAGTCAGGCCAGTAAGTTCCCTCTCCACTCTTTCTGCCAGTAGACAAGTTCACGGTCCCATTGGTCTGGAGCTGGTCCATAGACCTCCTGCACAGCCGAGTGGAATCACCTGCCAAGTTGCCAGCTCTGACTCTTCCCCGCTCATCACTGATTGGTACCCAGCATTGGTGAGTCATCACCTTGTGTCACTTCCCACCCATCTCTTCCTCACTTCCCTTTGCCTTTAATCACTCTCCTGTGGGATTTCATCCCCCAAAATAAAACATCAGCATTTATTCTCTGCCTCAGGGTCTGTTTTCTAGGGGGTCTAATCTAAAGTAGCTTGGTTAAAACATTTCTTAAGGAATTAAATAGGCTTGATTGGTATTATCAATTCATCTGATTTTTTTTTTAATGGAAGAATAAGGGTGTCAGTTAGAAAACTTACCTGAGAGCCTGAATGACTAAGTTCCAGACTAGGCCTCCCTGTTTGTGGTTTCAGTGCATTACTCTGTAGCTCTGAGATCCAGTTTCATTTCTTTTTAAAGCTCTCAAGGTTGTAGTAGAAATGCCAGAGATACTCTATTAAGGAACTTTAATATCAAGTACAGTATCATATGAAATTACCTGCCCAGTTCTTATCATTCAATATTATGTTTTCTTCCCTTTCCCTTCAAAGGAAGTCAAACTCTAAAATTAAAAAAAAAATCTTGTTTTTTCAATATTACCCTGGTCATTATACTATTATCACTAACATGTAAAAAAGAACTGGCATGCTAAAGAGATTTAATGGCAAGTGTAAAAATAATAAAACAGTAAACTAATTATCTTGTCTCATGTGGGAAATGCCTTTCTCTTTACCTTAGGCCGATTTTGCCAATGTGTTCGTGGTCCTGTCTTCCCAGCCTTCTTGGGTGTAACTCCGATTTCAGCCCTTTCTGGTGCTGACATAATTCATCTGCTCACCCGTTAACTGTTTGTCAGGTGCCTGTTACGTGCTGGGCACTGCACTGGTTACTAGGAATGAAACAGTGAACTTAAATGGTATGTTCTCCACCCTTATGTAGCTTAAGGTCCAGTGGAAGAGATTTATTTACTATAAAATTTAAAAAGATATGTGTAAAAATGCAAGAAGTGCTTTTAAAAGAAATGGGGAATGCTATGAAATTCTGAAACAGGCAGGTTTGGCCTAGTCAGGAGGTTGAGAGAAGATTGTTAAGAAAGTGGCAGCTGAGATAATATCTGAAAGGTTCTAGGAGTTGCCTAGGTGAATGGGGAGGGAAGAACACTTGAGAGAAAGCAGCCAAGGCAAAGGCCCTGCGGTAGCAGGGGATCTGTGCTGCCCAGAGCACGGGCGCTGAAGTGGAGAGCTCTTTGCTGTCCGGCAGGGGGTGTGGGGGGCGGCTGTGGATCTGAGCTCCCAAGGAGTACAAGCCATTAAAGAGTTTCATAGTTTTTCTAGAAGCAATGGGAAGCCATGGAAGGGACTAAATTCTGTGTGTGTGTGTGTGTGCGCATGTGTGATGATTAGACTCTTCTAGGAGATAAGTTGGCAATAGGGATAATTGAAGGTCACAAGAGGAGAAGTGGAGGGAGTCCCAGGGGCCACAGTGGCGGAAGGAAGGGCTGGGGAGTCCCTGTTTCCTGAGCACAGAGATTGGGGCATGAGGACGCTCCAGGGATTGATAGTGGTGATGGCTGTACCACGTCATGAATGTGTGCGACACCACTGAGGCACACACTTTGAAATGGTTAACGCGGTCATTTCCATGTCATGTTTGTTTTACCGCTTTAACAGAAATTTAAAAGAGACGTGGATAAACTACTTGATGTGATTTTGCAGCGATTCAAGGGGGTGGCGATGATATCTTGATCTCTACATTGTTGGGTAGTAGAGATGGAAAGAGGTGAATAGAGTAAGGATGTGTTTTTGGAGAGTAGTGAACAGGATTTGGTGCGGCAGAGAAAGGCAAACTATTGGCCATTTACAAGTGCGTCTGGTCTCCCTCCAAGAATGAAATCTTCCTTGGCCTTTCCTCCATGCCTCCCCATAGCCCTGACATAACACGCATGTGACTGACAGTTAATAAATGAGGAGATAAGTTTACTGATTATTTAAGAAGAGGTTGTTTGATACCCAGGGCATATACACCCGCCCAGAGTCTGGTAGAATGTTTAGGGTAAGACTAAGATGGTGGGTTAGCCAGTCACTTATTACAACATTTCCCAAAGGAAACTTTTAATTAATAAAAAAGAATAGTCCATAATTTAATTGTGACTATTCTCATTCCTGTCAATGGCCTAACTCCCCATCACAGATCTAAAAATAAGGATAAACTGTAGAAAAATACTGGGGTTCCATTTAATTCTACTAAATATTATTTAATGCCATCGTTCGCATTGCACAATTTAGGTGTTCATGTTGACACAGTCGACCTCTTGTCCCCCAGAGACAGAGTGTGGAATAGTGGGGAAGAGAGGCTAAGGCACAGAGAAACTGGCTTCCCGAGAGACCCCTCAGGCAGCTTGTAGAGGGCATGCTGTCAAAATGGAGAGGCAACCTTCTAGCTCTTTACCTAACTAAGGGCAAGGTGGGACCCTGGCAGATGTGGTCACAGGTGAGGCAGGAGCCCAGCTGGATGGCTTTCATACTGGGAGCTCTCCCACTGACACCCGGGTCCATCGTCCCTTATAGAAAGCACACTCCTGCACTCTCCCATGAAATAGCAATGACTACAGCCCCTCTGACTTAGCTGTATTCTACCGAATCTAAAGTTCCTGAATTCCAACAGAAGCCTTTCACTGCTAAGAGAGAACTAATCATCCTGTTTGCAAGCCAACTAAATGTAAATGTATGCAAATATCCTGCCAAAGCTGGCCTGGCCCTCAGACCCTTCCAAAGAGGCTTTCCCTGCAGCAAAACGTCCAGGAGCCCTGCCCACTTAGAAAGAAAGGATTAAAAAGAAGAGGCAGGAAATTAAGTAATCAATGGAAGAGGAAAGGGAACAAGGGACAACTTTAGAGAGCAGTAAAGCGGGGAAAGGAGACATAAGCACAGCCTCCCCGACATAGGCAATAAATGACTAAACCACAGACCCTGCTCCGCTAGCGTGGGGATTGCTTTTATCCAGGTAGCTGCAGCCTGGGGAACATTTACTTGGTCGGAGACAGAAAATCACTGCAAGGTAATAGTGGCTGAGCAAAATGGGCGCATGTTCCAAATTGTATTATACCTAAAAATTATTTTCCCTTCCTAATGTCAGAGAAGTCTATAAACCCCTCTTGCTGCAGTCACCACGGGCACTTTGTGGCTGATGTTGTTTCTGCTAGAAACCTTACGCCAATCTGTGCACACTGGCAAATGCGTCCTGTAGGTACCCCGCAGGCTGCCGCAGTAATGAACAATAGAAAGGAGTAGAGCAGGGCTCGTGGAACAGGTGACCTCCTGACAGTCCTGGAGTCTGAGCCGGGGAGACACACTGAAAGCCCAGAGCGACTGGCACACCATCTCTGCCAACAGGAAAGGAGCAGAGTGGTGCGGATTGGGACGCGTGAGTGGGTGGCTTGGGCTGTGGACAACCGAAGAAAGAATCGGACCCCCAGAATCAGCCCCAGATTAGAGACAGGCCAGGCTGCAGTGGAGATGAACACTGTCGCACCCACTCTTGACTTAATGGTTCATTTACAGCTTACTGAGGAAGGAAGGGTTGGAAGTTACCACCAGACTTACACAATAGCTGTACCTGCATGATATGTAATTCACGATTTATTTTTGCATGGATACGTGCCAAAATCAATGTGTTTCCATTCCCCTGAAGCAAATATTTCCATCCACCTTATCCTTAAATAGTTATTGAGTGTTCATTACATGCCAGACACATTCAATAAGCATTTTTGAGCATCTAGTCTATTTTAGGCCTTACGCCATTCATGGGAGGTAAATATTTTGGTCTTTAGCGAGGTGAAAACTTTGCCCCCATCTTCATGGTGAAGGAATCAGATGTGTAACTCACTGGTGACTGCACCGTGGGACAGAGCTAGACCCAGGGGTGTGCAACTCAGAAGGCCTGCACTCACGTAACACCTCCAGGTGTTGATAAGGGGAAGCCACTGAATAGGCAGACACAGTGGGCACCGTGGGGGACACTGAAAGGGAGGGAGAGGGAGGTGGTCACACCTGCCTGTGCCTTCTGTGACCAGCCAGGCACACTGTACCACCTAGTAAAAGCCGTGAGCTTCCCCCCGTCATGCACCGTGTCTCTGGAGCTTCTAATAAGAAGTCAAGCTCTTCATTGTTAACGGATGAGTTCAGTGCATCCGGTCCCTCCAAGGAGAGGGCTGGTGTGCGCTCCCCAGGGCTCCACAGCTGCTAGTTCATGGTGAGCAGGTGCAACCTGGACGTGGACTGACTCTGAGGGCTGGTAGGGCCACTGAGACCCTGCAGTGACACTCAAGTAACTTTGTATTCGAAATGACATCACCTCATGGCCATGTACATTCCTTGGGGACACATGAGACAAAAGAAAAATAGGGGCTGAGGGGACTGCGGTTGAAAGGAAGACAGAATCAGCAACTTCTGATTAAGGTGAGACCCTGCCCACACCTGGGGGGGCACCGCATTCTCACCTCTCCCTTCCCCCGTGCACAGCTCCATACCTTCATCTTGAGGGACCTGTGCGAAGCTGTGAGGTCTCACTTCGGCCTGCCCCCGCCTGCCCCATCTGAGGTACTGTCACCCCCCGCCTGGCACTTTCTCAAAGTGAGTTTCCTTTGCAAGTTGAATGTGTGCCTGCTGATTGCCCTCCCTGGTTTTTCTCAGAGCAATTTTGGGGAGTCTTCCTAATGGCCTGACCTTAATTGCATTTTCCTGTATGTGCCACCGCAGCTTAATAAAAGATTTTCAAGCTGCTGGGTCCATTCTTCCCTCCCCACCTACATCTTATGTCGTAGATTTTAAGCCTTATTTTAAGGTGATTGATTTGGTGTGTTTTCCACTTTCCTTCCTGCTGTGGAGATGTTTTGCCTCTATGTGTGATAATTTTTTTTTAAAGGAACTTTGATTTTCCTGTCCCCTCACTTTCCACCCTGCGGTTGCAGAACTAAGGACTGGGAAGCTTTATTCCTCAAGTGGCTATTTTGCGTTCTCTGATTCTGTTATTAGTTGTTGGTGCTTTGAATTAACCATGGCCAGGGCTCAGGGTTTATCACTTAACACTCACATCGGTGGGGTGTTTAAAGTGGGCACTGGGGAATTGTAGGCTGCAGCCAGAGGTGTTTTTTTCTTTTGAAACTGGAGTATAGAATTTTATTTTATTTTAATTTGTTCTGGGTGTGATAGCAGTGAAGAGAAGTTATTGCAAATGAAGCTAGAACATTAAGTAATGCAGTGGTGGCCTCTTGAAGGTGTGGTCTTAGGTAGGTCTCTAAGTTCTGCATATCTTTAGAGAAGTCATATCAATGCAAGGACAGAAGATTCTCAAGAAAAACAAAACCTTCAATCAAAGTTTTGATGACGATTCAGTGACTATTTTGCTTTTGCCTTAAAGTTATCTAATTCATCCTTTAATTTTCTGTCAATAAGAATAATTATATGGAGGACATACAGAGGGCCCAGAGACATATGAAAGGATGCTCAGCATCACTAGCCAACAGAGAGATGCAAATTAAAACCACAATGAGATACCACTTCACATCAGTCAGAATGGCCATCATAAACAAATCAACAGACAACAAGTGCCGGCGAGGATGTGGAGAAAAGGGACCCCAGTGCACTGTTGGTGGGAATGCAAACTGGTGAAGCCACTGTGGAAAACAGTTTGGAATTTCCTCAAAAAACTAAAAATGAAACTGTCTTTTGACCCAGCGATTCCACTGCTGGGATTATACCCTAAGAATCCTGAAACAGCAATTCAAAAACCTGTGCACCCCAATGTTCATAGCAGCACAGTTTATAATAGCCAAGAACTGGAAGCAACCTAAGTGCCCAACAGTAAATGAGTGGATCAACAAACTGTGATACATTTACACAATGGAATACTATGCGGCAGGAAGAAAGAAGGGGCTCCTACCTTTTGCGACAGCGTGGATGGAACTGGAGAGCATTATGTTAAGTGAAATAAGCCAGATAGTGAAAGACAGATGCCATATGATCTCACCTGTAAGTGGAACCTAATCAACAAAATAAACAAGAAAGCAAAATATAACCAGCAACATTGAAATAAAAAACAAACTGATAGTAACCAGAGGGGAGGAAGGAGGGAGATGACAGAGGAAAGGGAGGGGAAGACTCATCAAGGAACATGCATAAAGGACCCGTCGACAAAGCCAAGTGGGGGAAGGATTGAGGGTGGGAGGTAGGGGTGGGTGGTGCTGGGGAAAGTGGTGGCAGAAAAATGTTGACAAAAAAAATGTGGACAGGGGGAGGCTGGGAGTAGTGTGGGAAATTAAGAAGCCAAAGAACTGGTGCGTGCAACCCATGGGCTAAGAGGTGTGGGGATATTGGGCTGGGGTGTAGGGCAGAGGGGATAAAGCGGCAAAAATGTGACAACTGAAATAGCATACTCAATAAAATATATCCAAACTTTGAAGTTCATTATTCTTTAGTCTTTAATCTCACTCAATGAATTCAGCATTTTTCAGTTTCAGAATTTCTAGTTGATATTTTTCATAGTTCCATTTTGCTGCGGAGATTCCGTTTATTTGTTAAGACCATGTTTGCTTTGAATTCTTCAAACATGTTCTTTAAATTTTTGCCATGTTAATAAAAACATCTTTGTAGTCTTAAAAAAGAGAATAATTATATATGTATATTTTTCAGACAAGAGCCTATAAAATTACTAATATAATATCAAAATAATTAGAAAAGAGATTTTTAAAAATACAACAAGAATGACATAAAACTCAAAGATAGTGGACAGCACACACATATTGTTACGTATTCAGAAGATGGCATCACTCCTCCATCACCATCCATAAAATCCACTATAGTTTATAGACAGATGGAGCCAGTGGTTATATGTCTGTGTGATAAAACAATGTTTCAGTGAGCAGGTGGATAGTTCTAACTACCGTAGTGCCCCCTTATCTGTGGTTTCGCTCTTCAACTGTGGTTTCAGTTATGTAAGGACCACATGGTCTGAAAATATTAAACAGAATTACACAATTCACAGGATCTAAATTGCACACTGTTCTGAGTAGCATGATGAAATCTCATGCTGTCACACTCCATCCCATCCGGGACATTAACGAACTTTGTCCAGCGCATCCCGGCTCTACATGCTCCCTGTCTGTTAGTCACTTAGAAATCCTCTGGGGCACCAGATGGACTGTCCTGGTATAGCTGCACTTGTATTCAAGCCACACTTGCTACTTAATAATGGCCCCACAGTGCAGTGGAAGCAGTGCTGGTAGTTTGGATATGCCAAAAGCAAGCCGTAATATGCTTCCTTTAAGTGAAAAGGTATATATCAATAGGATAAAGAAAACATATACAGGCTTCAGTACTATCTGTGGTTTCAGGCGTCCACTAGGGGTCTTGAAACACATCCCTTCCTGAGAAGTGGGGACTGGCATATTACCGCCTCACTCTTGCATAGAGCCTGTCATGCAACCTCAGAGGCATTTTTAGAAATTAAGCCAGCAACCTAAAACATACTTTTAACATCTCTCTTTGTGCAGGACCTAGTAAAGCATGGAGTGCTGTCCACTTAATGTGCACCAATCTTGATAAGGAGGTGAGGCAGGCTTTATTACTCCTGATTTATAGATGAAGACACTGACACTTAGCTGGGTTAAGTAATTCGTTTAAGGTCACAGAGCAAGCAGCCAAACCAGGAGTTAAAATTTGCCTGCTTCTTACCTAGAAGCAGCCCCCTAAGCAGGTTTCGTTTCTGTGTATGTCTGGTTATCATTCATACTGCCTTTTCTATAGGGTTATCCCTGATATTCCAGCACTTGGAAAACAAAAGCTCAATGTCAGTTGCCAGAGTTGGGATCAGTTCTCATTGCCACTGTGAGGAGAGTGGGGAGATGGGAGAGAGGAGGATCCAGGGGCTGTGCCCGAGCCTCCTGTCCCACTTAAGTGATGGCATCAGAAAGTCTCTTCCTGCCTCTTGCAGAGGACATGCTGAAGGAGCTACAGCAACGCAGCAGGAGAGCAGGTGCAGAGGGGGCCATTTTTGGAGAGAGTTGCGGGGTATCCTGGTACAAGGTGCAACGTGGGTAGCTCTGGAGAAGCCCACAGGGTGAGTCTCAGGAGCTGAAGTCTTCTGAGCGCAGCCTGAGGTCTCCCCAGGTCCAGCAGGGAGATGCTCTCAGCCCACCGAGCCCTTGGCTGGCTCCTGCGGTCCCCTTCCTCTTCCTCTTGACCACTCCCCACCTTTCCCTGCTTCCTTTGTTCTCACTCTCATCCTCTGTCTTCATTCTCATCCTCCATTCATCTCAGGGGCTCTCTGTGGGCATTTTTCTGCTCTTTCATCTCTCTCTCTTACCACCTTTTTATTTTTCTAAATCATCCTGGCCCTAGTGTGCCTGCTCCCCTGCCCACCACCTCCCTGGGCTACTTAAACTCCTATTAAAAGAAACAACAGGTGTCACGCACACCACCATGTCCTCCCTTTGAAAAAGCTCAGTTTGAGCTGCTTTGAAGAGCTTGGCCAAGGAAAGAAGTCTAGTGTGCAAGTGTTGTCACTAGTAAATTAAGTATAAAATCTATATCCTGAAACAAAAATTGACTTAAGTCTGTGTCTAAGGGAAACCAAATGTCTTGTCCTGGAGCATCTGGTGCCTTGCAAATGGCAAACATTCCGGCTGCTGTCAGACTCAGGCCACTGCAGGGGCATTAGAAACACTCTTAGTCCATGTAGATTTCTCCTTTGGCATTTCTGGGGCACAGAAGATCTCGTTTTCCAACCTATAAATTCACTTAAAACCTGTGCTTTCCCCATGAAAAATTCAAAAGACTGAAAGAACCAATAGCAATACCATAATGAATGTTTATATCTATTCTAAGATAGACATTACTCCTTTTCAGGACTGACCTCAGGTAAGGTGGCATTCTGAGTGCAGTATTTCTGCTGCTCTGTTACTATTCACACACCAGGCACAGAGAACACCCCTCTGTTATCAACTAACGATAATCCAATAATAAAACTCTAACTTCCTATGGATGCATATAGCTCACTTACTTGGGGATTTTAGGTTATCCAGGTAGCTGTTAGGTTGTTTTTGATGGAGGGGGGATCCATCAGAACAGAAATTAAGAAGGAATTAAGAAGAGAGGGGAAAAAAGCATGAAGAAAGAAGAATTGAAAGAGAGGGCAAAATCTCCATTCCAACAATATCTTCTTCTAAAGCCGATTATGGTAAAAAGAGGAATAGGTAGCTCATATTCCATCTATATTAAATTAAATCCCAGGCCCCTTTCCTCAGACACATGCAGGCCTGAAGACATCAATTCTATCATGACAAAAGAGCCCTCGGGAAAAGGAATCCTCCTGGCAGTGTGCCACCCGGCGCTTATAAACTGTTAACTGTGGTAATGAACCAATCCAAGAGACATATTAATAATGACATGAAGAGACACATTTATTGTTGATTGTTGGGATGGTGGCAGATTTATAGCCAGCTTGCCAGGAGGGAGGGCTTGGCCCAGAAATGGTGCAGTCAAAAACAAATTGAATACCAGGGCAAAGAATCAATAATCTACCAGGGCAACTTTTAGTTTGCAAAATACAAATATAAATTAATTGACCTGAACACAGTTGCTAACTGGTCATTAATGTCTTCTTGATGGCCGGTCAGGACACCCCTCCACCTCTTGTGCTGACCCACCGCGGCCGGCTGGGTGGTGGGCTTCCAGTGTTGCCTGCTATGGCCGCCCTCTGAGATGTCCCGCTTGGGGATGATTTCCAACACCGTTAAAGGAAAGTAGCTGGTCACATATTTCCCTTGAAGCTCTAAATTATGAAAAAAAATTAAGGCTTTCTAAGACCTTGCTTATTTAATAAAAATGTTTTGGGGGCCTACACTGTATAGCCATCTATCCTAGCCATCTGGTAACGAATGTCATAAATGCAAGGTGGATGCTGCCTTTTGTTGTATGGTCTCCAATAACAGCCAATTTAGGGCACATTGCTATTATTTTTATGGGTTTGTAGTTTTTAATATAAGTTTATTAAATAGCTACCTCTATGGCCGTGCTAATTCAGATGGCAGTCCCTAAGCTCTGCCTGTATAAAAACCAATGGGGCCAGCTCTGGTTCTTGCCTTCAGATAAATTATAACCTAGGGGAGAAATAGATCCACCAATAACTACAATAAGAAATGAAAAGTTATATCTATCATAAGGAAGTGCAGGTAAGGGGATATTGGATTACCAAAGATAGCCTTTAGCTTTGGGGATTTAGCAATTCTAAAACTGCGCTGTTCGATTTGATAGACCACTAGCATGTGTGGCTATTTTTAATTTAATTAGAATTAAATAGTACTAAAATTAAGTTCTTCAGTCAGACTAGACATATTCTAAGTTCTCAATAGTCACCAGTGGCTAAAACCCATGATGTTGGACAGGGAAGAGACAGGACACTTTATTGTCACTGAAAGGTCAATGGGACAGAGCCACCTGGGGAACAGAGCTGCTGCAAAGGGCCTCTCTTCATGCAGGACCCAGTAAACCTGGACCTGGATAACCAGGGCAAAGAATGTTCACAACCGAGGGATTGGGTGAGAAATGGAAGAAAATGCAGGATGCTGGGGATGGGGGTCTCACAGGGCATGTTTGGCTAAATTGTACGTAGGAGGTGAAAGTGGGATGGCAGACAGAGTGGAAAAGTAGACTTGGTTCTGACTTGTTTAGCACTTGGCAAAATGATCTAAGACGTGTCAAATTTATTTTACCGTCAATAGGGAGTCATTAAAATTATGAGTAGGGGAAGTGACATGATCAGATATGTGCATCAGGAATATTTAGACAGTGGCGTTAAATGAATCAGAGGGAGGCAGAGACTGAGGATGGGGTAGCAATTAGAATGTGACTATGAAAAGTCACTGGAGAGTAAGACTCTACATTTGGTTGGTAGTGGTTGTGGGAAGAGAAAGGAAGAGAATGAACTTACTGGACAGGGCATCCACTTTGAAAGAGAAGGTAAAGAGAAAGAAACATCAAAGTTTAAGCCAAGGTTTCATACAAGGATGGTATCTCCATAAATAGAATGTGAATTCAAAGAGGAAGAGCAGGTTTGTTTGTGAAGAGATAAGTTTAGTGTGGACATGCGCAGATATCTATGCAATACCCAAATGGAAGAGTTCAAGACAATGTTAGAAATAAAAGCCTGGAATTAAGGAAGAAGTTAGGATTTAGGAGTCAGTTTTACATACCTGATGCGAACTCCAAGAAGAAAGTAATATTTGCTAAGATAAAAGAGAAGAAGAAAAAAAGGCTTGTGGAAGAAAGTTTCTGACTGAAGAGATCATACACTGAAATCACTTTAAGAGATAACGTGGCAAGGGAAGCACGTGTGCTATACATGAACTGGGGTGTCAGTACGGGCTGCTCATTAACAGGGATGGAATCAAGAGGAAGTTCCAAGAGGATGTTAAGTGTAGGCTTTCACCGTAGACTGAGCAGAGCTCAAATCAAAACTCTCTACTCACCAGCTGGTGACCTAAGGAAAGTTCTTTAGCCTATGTGAGTCTCGATTTCCTCATTGAGCAATTAGGAAAATGCCTTCCACCATCCGGGGTTAATTGGTAAATAGAACTATATAGTTTCTATAAAGGGATTGCCATATTAAGTACTCAATGCATGATAACCATGGTTCAGAAATGTCAAAAAAACATATTCTTGCCCTGGCCAGTGTGGCTCAGTTGGTTGGAACAGACTGCCGTAAACTGAAACTGGTAGTCTTGAATCCCGGTCAGGTCAAGGCACGTACAGGAAGGCAACCAATCGATGTTTCTCTCTCATATTGATGTTCTCTCTTTCTCTCTCTCTCTCTCTCTCTCTCTCTCTCTCTCTCTCTCTCTCTCTCTCTCTTTCTCTCTTCCCCTCTCTCTTCCCTTCTGCCCCCAGCAATGAAAAAATGTCTTTGGGTAAGGATTTAAAAAAAAAAAACACAACTCAGGACTACTTTTCTTGTAATTATTTTACTTCACTTCTATTGGTCTCCAAGTTCTCTACCAATAAAGGAGAATTATTAGTGAGAGAAGAGCCAACAGTTTTTTGATACCTTTATGAGAAGCCAAAACAGAAATAAGTACAAAGGATAGTTATTGTTGCCAAGACTCTGTGTTTGAGGTCAAACTTGTTAACTAGAGGCTCCAAATCAGGTTTGAGGATGCAAGTCAGGCTCATTGAATATACGTGCACGTGCTACTTATACAGGAAAACATCACTACTCCAAATTCACAGGTTAATCTGATTCTGAGCTGTGACTAACCGAACTTGTGGGTGGTAAAGTTTGAACCTGTGTGGGCGCCTGACTATATGAGGGTCATGGTGAACTTTCATCTGTTAGGAGAATTTCCAAACATTTACTCATTTACCTTTCTTCTAAAGATTGCTTCCCCTGCTCACAAAAACAGGAAACATGTCTTTGCATTTTTTTGAGCTACTGACAGACTAAACTCTTAGGAAATAAGCTGAGATCATCCTACACATCGAGTAGGACAGCCCTGACCGGTGTGACTCAGTGGGTGGGCATTGTCCTGCAAGGCAAAATTTTCACTGGTTCAATTCTCAGTCAGGGCACGTGCCTGTATTGCAGACCAGGTCCATGGTTGGAGGCATGTGAGAGGCAATTGATGGATGTTTCTCTCCCTCTCTTTCTCCCTCCCTTCTTCTCTCTCTAAAAATAAAGCAATTGTTGAAAATAAAATCCAAATTGAGAACACTACAGGCATTTCATTTTCTCCTCCATCTCCACATCAGTGATCATTCCAAGAACAGAATTCATGACTGTTCCATTTATTTAATTCTATTGCAAACAAAGCAGGTGACAGCTCCAGGCCCTGCCACTTCTCTTTCTGGCTACTGTATATGTCACCAAACCAGATGCCAGGATGGGCAGCACAATCTTGGATCATGTGGAAAAGTACCTCTACCTTTGCTTCAAAACAAGCCTACAAACTTTCAAAGCCTGAAACAGAATTCACAGTCAGGGTCAAATCATGTTCAGCCCTGCTAATGTAGTCATCTAATGTCAAAGTTTGCTTTGGTGTCATTCACTTTGGAAAACTGCAACTCTTCTGGTTTCTATAATTAAAAGATTAGAAGTGTTACAGGAGGAATAAGCATACACGCCTCCCTTCTACAGGGAGGCTGAAACTTCATAATGGAGGTGGGATGAAACTTCATAGACCACTAAAGAAATAGCCATGAAACCTGTAAAACTGTGTGCATGCATGTGTGACCGTGTGTGTGTGTGTGTGTGTGTGTGTGTGTGTGTGTGTTATGGTCTTAGCTTCCAAGCAGAGAAGAGCAAAGCCCCATATTTCTCCTCACAACAATGGGAGTAGAAACTTGATAAAAGCAGAAATGTTATAAATAGTTGTGTGTGCACGCTTTTTTTGTCTTTAACAAAATGTGATTTGGACTGTGTTGTCTCCAACCACACATGATATAAAGAAAGTGCAGTAGCCCTGGCTGGTGTGGCTCAGTTGGTTGGGCATTCTGCAAAGCAAAAGGTCACCAGTTTGATTCCTGGTCAGGACACGTTGCCCGGGTTGCAGGTTTGGTCCCTGGTTGGGGTACATACAGGAGGCAACAAATCAATGTTCCTTTCTCTCTTTTTCTCCTTCCCTTCCCCTCTCTCTCAAATAAATGAATAAAATCTTGAAAAATAAAAAAGAAGATATGGTAACCTAGGAGACTGGGTGGAGGTGAACATCAACTCAGGCTGTATGACATGTCAAATTCAGGTAATAGCTGAGGAGGTAGAAGACCACTGCCAGGAGAATGGGAACATGGCTTCACCCCAGCCCTGAGGCAGGAGAGAGAGCCTGGTCACAGAGGGAGGCTGTGTGGGAGGCTCTCCCTGTGGAGAACTACTCTTGAGGCCCCTTCCTTTGTTGGGTGCAGAGGGCGTCCCGAGGGAATGACTGTGTTCCTGATCTCTTCTAATTTGCAGTTGCCATGGTTGTGGGCTGTGGAGGTTACTCATGTCAGGGTGGAACAGGGAAAGAGAGGGTCTCTTTCTTTCCCACCCTTTCCAACCAAGAGGGAACCACTGACAACACGGGTGAGCAGTGCTCTCAGTCACGACTAAAGTGGTGTTAGCAGGAAGCTCAAACCCAAAGGGCTCTGAAGAAAACATGAGAGAGGCAGAATGAGAGCAAATCTTCAAGCGCCCCCTCAGTGGGTGAAGTTGGAAGACATGGAGTAGAGAGATGCCTGGAAATACAAAATCCTCCAGAGAAATTACACTAACAAATCATGAAGTGTAATAAACAGAAAGGACTTCCTTACGATCAGTCTAACCCTTCCACCTCAAAACCAAGGAAGGATGCCCAGAGAGGTTCTTATACTTATTGTGTCCTGTGAGTCCCTTGGCATGTGTGCTTTCTTTGCACACACACAGAGAATGTACAACTTATACGGCCCTTTTCAGAATCTCATTTTGAAGTGCAAAATAATTAGTAATAATCATAGCAATAATAACTAACAACAATAAATATAAAAATAAGATATGCATGTGTGTGCCCTGGCTGGTGTGGCTCAGTGGATTGAGTGCCAGTCTGCGAACCAAAGGGTCACCAGTTTGATTCCCCAGTCAGGGCACATGCCTGGGTTGCGAGCCAAGTCCCCAGTAGGGGGAGCATGAGATCCAACCACACATTGATGTTTCTCTCCCTCTCTTTCTCCCTCCCTTCCCCTCTCTCTAAAAAGAAATAAATAAAATAAAAAAAAAAAAGGCATGTATGTATGTGCCAAAAGGAAATCAACTGCGTTGAACTTTATTCTTCACCCCAGGATAAGAAGCTAGAAAGGAAACGTGGTGAAGACATAGGCCTGGGTCAGGGGCAGAGCTCAGGCTGGGGAAGGGGCTTTCTGATGCCCAGTCTAGTTCATTTCCACTTTTCTGCTCCACCTCTGTGAAGAGCAAATGTGACTATAATTTAAAATAGGGGTTGTATGAATTCAATTTATTTCCAGGTGACTGCCTGCTTTCCTCTATGTCCAGAATTATACATGTTAATTTAAATGACTATAATATTCAGGAGAGGAGGGGGAAAGAGCAGGAAAAAAGAGATGAGTTACGAAGGAAGAGTTGCACGTAGGCAGGGCCCTGATAAAACTGTGACCTGTCTTGTCTGCCAGAGCCCCTCCGGTGGTGCCCTGCTCACAGTGGCCCAGGCTCAGCCCCAGCCCGCCCACACCTTCCCTGAACCCATCTGCTTCGTATTCACCCTTCTCAGTAGTGCCTCAGAGCTGTTATATTTTTCTCACAAATAGTGACGTTTACCTGTCTTTTTAGTTAGCTTCAGTCAGCAGTCTGGTATATGAACAAATCCTGGGTCTAGAATAAAAACACCTGGCGTTCAAAGGTGCTTTGGCACTTACTAGCTACTGCAGCTTGGACCAATTTCTTCACCTCTTTGAATCTCAAGTTCTTTCCTTGGAATTAGGTGGCTTTCTGTTCTGCTTCCCAGGGCTTTTATAAAGAAATATCAAGAGAGATAATGCATGGAAAGTGCTTTCACTATTCTTATTTGATGTGTGTTTTTTTTTTCTTTTTTTCTGGAGACAAGTCTGATGAAGAGAATTTAAAGCATTTAGTAGCTCCACCTTTGGACAAGTTTTTAATCTTTCTAAGCCTCAATTTCCTTGTTTGTGAAATGTGAATATGACGTAGAGTTGGCAGGGTCGGTGTGAGAGTCAGCCGAGAGGAGGTTTGCACTTGGCAACGTGTCCAAGGCAGAGACTGGCTGGCACTCAGCAAAGTCTAGGACTGGACAGTGTGGCAAACTGGCCTTTTCTACCCACTAAATGAAACTGTGGGTCCCAACCAGTCTCACGTGAGCTGACCCCAGGCTCACAGACCCAAAGTCTCTTGCAGACATAGAAACTGTATAAGCTTGCTCTAGAGTCTCAGGTGTGAGAAATTAATGTCATTCATTGTTTCTAGCTCTTCACCTAAAATTGGGTTTAGCAAGAGGAGTTCATTCCATGAAAGTAAATGCCAGGTCATAAACAGATTTCTGAACTAAGTCAAGAGAGCAGATAGGAATATAACACCCAGGGAGCAAAGACCCGCCTGATCTTCCTGCCTACTGACCATGACAGCAACTTGAGGCAACACAGGGATATCCCCTAGTTTCAGAATGCTGACACATCCGTGACAACTGGAATAACAATCAGGTCCTGGATACTCAAAGGGGCCCATGTTTCTAGTACTTACCTAGGATAATAAGGTAATGTTTAAAATGTGTACCCCTGAATGTTCCGGAATTCACCGGTAGCTTAATTCTCTTTGCTGCTTTCTCTCTCATCCCCCCTGCACTATTCGCTGTGGTTTTGCACCCCACTCCTACTGCTAATTTTCTACCTTGAGCTTTGTCCTCGATTTCCTCGTGTACAGTGCAATCTCAGCAGCAGGGGGAAAAAGGAAGAAAAAAAGAAGTGATAAGTGGAAAATCCCCATGGATCTAGATGGGAAGTACCTTCAGGCCTGCTGGGCAGTGGGGGTGGTGGAGTAGGCAGGAGGAGCACTGACCTTGGGACCACATGGCCATGGTTCAAAGCCCAGTTCTGCTACTTACTCACAGGAGACACTGACTGGCCTCTTAATCTCTGGGAGCAGCAGTAACCTAATTTGCAAAATGGAGATAACAGTCATTGCCCTATAGCCTCCCAGGGCTTGTTGTGAGGGTCAAATGAGACAGACTGTGGCCAGTGCTGTGAAGTCCTAAATATATGCACAGGATTTGTGTTATCTCTGTTACAACATGTCTCTTAGCTTGTCACAGGGAAGAACCTCATCCCTCCAGGGAACTGCCTATTCGTACTTACTGTCCTCTCCGAGTCATCTGGACAGTGTCTGACACAGTCCTCGCTCCTCTCTGCGTGAAGGGGCTGTATGATCACTGCCTTCATAGGCCGTTTCATTTGCTGTATTAATCTGTTCTTCTGCGCATTTTATAAACATATACTGAATGCCTCAGACAGTGTGCTAAGTGCTGGGGGTAACTATAAATAAGTCATGGTCCCTGCTGTTCTCTAGGAAGAGTTAATCACAGAATACTCACTCTCATGCTAGTCAATTCAAGGTGGGTCTCAAATATGCCCCATCTTGTCTTGTGTTACACCTGTTCCCTAGTTCTGTAGCATCTGTGTGATGTGAGTGTTTTCTTTATCCCAGCACCTAGCAAGTGTAATGTTTCCTTCCCTAGAGGCACAAGGTCCTAAAGCCACAGTTAGGAGTGAGGCCATCCGCATGTCCCCATCGAAAATGTAGGTGATAGAACCTCTTAGTTTTTCATCTTTCAAGGCATTAACATTAATTCTCTCAGTTATTCTTAGACAGTAGCTCTTGGAGGAATCTTCTCGGTTCCTACAGGCAGATCCATAGCCCACTGTTGGCACACCTGTGGAGTAACAGGAATAACTTATTCCTTGTGCCACCGGCTTCTCTCGACTTTGCCCCATCCCATAAAGGGCTGCCAGATGGATTTTCCCACCTGGCTAATCTGGCTCTACAGCGGTACTTTCCCCTTGCTTGGGATTTCCCGAACACCCAGGTGTACAGCCTAGTTCACACTATCACACACCCTCACATGGTGCCTTGAAGTTCTCCCCTCAGTGGCAAGATGTTATTTGGGTATCAGTGATAATATTTTAATGAATGCAGATTCTCTCAAAAAGAAGGACTTGGGCATTAATTCCATCAGATATGTGGCAAAGGCCACCATATAAACCAGGAAGGACAGGTTCTGAGGTGAGACTGTCTTTCACTTCCTCATGTGGTAGAAGGAATGATGAAGCCAGGGACCCATGGTATTGGTCCCCCTTCTCTAATGACACTTGGATGCCAGCAGTGATGAGATTCTAACATTGTCAAATGGACAGATCATAAATAAACATCTTTTTTTTCCCCCCTAAACAGACAAGTTGCAGCTCGGAAATTTTTCAGTTTTTCTCATTGCAAAATCAATACCCATCAGCAGTTTGAAATTAAAGGCAAGATTAGGCCTCAGTTTTATACATGCCTTATTGTATTCCAGAAGCTTTCTACTCAGTCAGATAAATCTTCTTTAAGAGGATTAGGAAACTTTCATTATCTTTATCTAACCTGAACTAACACTAAGTCTGAAAAATTAATCTATACACTGGACAAAAGCCGATAGCTGCTGGGAAGAAGGAGGACTCTTGGACTCTTGGACGTCTTTCTAATTGAGCAGTGGAGTCTCTGCATCCGCCCACTGGAAAATCCAGCCTGTCTCCGCAGAGCGGACACGCCATCCCATTGCCAACCAAGACAGAAGAGGAGGCAGCTCTTTGAGCGCCTTCTCTGCACCTCTCAGTAAATGTAAAGACCCATCTGCTAAATGTTCCAAGAGAAGGTCCTCTCCTCCACCTCCACCCTCCCTGGCCTTTTAATCAACTGCGCTGGCCACCTCTGAGTCCCAGAGCTACAAGAGGGCTTGACCTGCGCTTGGAGACAGTGAGGGACCTGAACCCCGGAATCGGAAACTCTGCTGCTCCATCTCTTGTCTGTTTGCACACCCTTCCCAACCCAAAGTGTGAGGCCCTCAGGGAGACACCGCTGGCTTCCATATCCAGCCCTATGCCTTGTGAGGGCACTGTCCCCGAAGTTCCACGCTGCTAGCCCTCTAGGGCCTGTATTGACTGTGACATGCCTACGCTACCTGTTACCTGAAAAGTGATAGCCTTGCTCTGTTTGAGTCTGTGTCTGTACACTGCCTGACAGTTCCTTTTTTTATTCCAGTGCCACATTTCCCGAATTTGAAGAGATACTTTGCTGTCGAGGCCATGAGAGCACTACGGAGGCATCAACTTCCAATGCTGAGAACTTTTAGCTCTTCTGCCACCAAGGCCAGGTGCCAGGCGGAGAAGAAAGAACTCATTTTCCCTTGTCTTCTGCACCCCAGACACACTGAACGGCATTGCAGCTCATCTCCGATGACTGATCTCACCGAGGGCCTCCCCCATCCTCTGAGGAGGAGCACAAGATGTGACAGTTGTCTCTGCCTCCAGATGGCAGACCATTCTGTAGCGCCAAAGCGGTGATCATGACCAAGCCATACCCTTGGGTGGGACATGTGTGGAGAATGGAAAGCACAGAGTGTGTAGACATCTGTCATATGGCAGGCTGCTGTGGGCGTCTGAGAGCACATGGGGGTGTGAGAAGGGCTGTGAAGGTCTCGAGCAATGGGGCAGCACCAGGGCCTGTGCTGGCCACAGGAACTGCACAGACAGACAGACAGGCCTAGCACATGCCACTGCAAATGGCTCTCAGAGTCAGAGACCTGGGTGCTGGGCCAGCAAAGACCCTCATCCTGAATGGTACGAGTGACTGAAGCAGGAAGAGACACGAACCATTACTCCAGCCCTCCCTGACACCAAATGAAATGAGCAACATTATACGCTTTAGAAAGGCAGGAGCAAGGGAGGCGACACTGGCTAAGCAAGATGCCATACACATTTCGTAAACTCACCAATCTTTTGAATCTACTACAGCTGGAATCTGATAAGAGGCAGTTACCAAAGATTAAATCAGGCACAGCAACTCCTTTTGAGAGCTCGGTTCACGGTCCCAAGACACCAGTATAGGGGACCCTGTGAGGTCCATGCACATCTCTCACCCAGTGGAGGATGTGCCGCTGGAGGAGGGGACCCAGTTTAACCCTTCACTGTTACCATGAGCTGATACCTATAGAAACTACTTTACATGGTGGTGGAAGGGGCTGTGCAGTTAGTGGGGAGCAGTTCAAAACCAGCTCCTTTGTATTGCTGTTTTGTCCTAACGTGGTTCTCAAATTCTCCTACTACCTGAAAGTGTTTTTAATATTTAGTAGTTGATATCTGAGATTCTAACATTTCTTCAGCCCCATTTTTTCCTACAAAGTGAAATTTGAATAAAAAATATTAAATACGATGCCTGGGTTATACCAATTCAGATTTTTTTTTAAAGGGAGAATAGGAGAGAATGTCAGGGATTTAATTCCCCTCCTTTCTAATTATACAGAGTCATTTCCACGTGTACTTGGAAATATAAATTTTGACTAATCTCTCTCTTGATCACAGCTCCACTGTGGGGCTAGGGGAGGCATCAAGGTGGCAGCAATGCCAGGGAGAACCCGATGGAGCAGGCTCAGAACCCCTTCTAGAACAAGCACGACTATCACACATGCAAAAGCAGTCCCAAGTCACATGACTGCACATCAGTAGCGTTAACCCTTTATTATAAAACAAGCCTATAAGAGATACTTAAAGACAGATCTGTACATGAACAGTACCATATTTTATTATAGGTATGGAAAGTGGATATTGTGTCTGTTTTATATCTATCTGACCCCACCTCCAGATTAGTAACTAAAGAGAGCTCAGTGAGCATGTGTCAAATGAGTTACCGATAAGAGCTGAAGGATCAGAGATAAAATTGAGAAACTCCACAAAAATCCTCAGCACTCAGTCAAGAAACTAGCAAGTGAAAAGGAACCCGGGACTTAGACTCAATCTCTGGGTTCCATAGAGAAAAAGCACTTTTTGTGTCTTCACCCAAGAGTAGAGGCAAAGACTGACAGTAACCCTGACCCACAAATCCAGCTGCAACTCACCTTGTACGATGAGGTGGACCCGGGAAGTTTTGGGGTGGTTGTCCGTCTGCACAGAGCACGTGTACGGGCCCTCGTCATACACATCCACGTTTTGGATCATGATGCTGTACTGGGTTGGTGTGTTGACCAGGATGATCACACGAGGGTCTATGGACCACTTGTCACTCCCAGCATAGAGGATGGTGCTGCGGTTTAGCCAGGCCACCCGGGTGACCCGGTCATCTATGGTACACCTGTGGGGTACAGTGGGGCATAAAGGGGAAGGGGAGGAGAAAGGGGAATATTGAGAAAGGGAGAAAGGAAGAAAGGAGAGGGGAGGATGGGAGAAAGAGAGTGTTGAAAGATTATATTATAGATATAGTGGTTGTATTTTAAAATAAATAAATAAAACAATATAACCTAGCGCTGCAAGAAAACAATTAATTATTGATGAAACATCCTAAATATAGGTTGAGAGTGGCCTGAGTCACCCTGAAGGACTGATGCTATGAAACCATTGGTATTTGATTTAGGAACGTAGTCTGTGAATGTCTTTGCTCTATATTTGCTTTCCATCTTATTTCTCCCCTAGGCTTATGTGAAAATTATATTTCTTGAGCACATTTAGCACCTTGTGGGAGAACTGACCCAAGGGTATGGGGAGAGAAAGTGGATCAGTATTTTGAATAGGTCACTGATAATCCACAAAGCAAATACCTAACTCGTTGTTAGTCAAAAATTGAACATGTTAACCTCCAGACATCCCAGGTGCTGATAACCCCCTGAACCCCTACGCTGCCCATTGACTGCAAAATACAGTTTACAACATGGGTGGGCTTAATTCACCTCACAAAGCCAACGATTTTGGAGGAAGCCATGGCCACTTCTTAAGATTTCAGGAGGGGGAAGAAGAAATGACCAGGCAGTTTCCCTGTCCTCTCACTGTCCTCCCCCTGTGCCCTGAGAGAGAACAACGGGGCTGATGTCACCTAGGTTATCATCATTCCTCTCATGTCCTAGTCACAGCACCTGGAGGTGAGTGGAATTTGCTTTTTGGTGTGCCTGACCTGCCGGCTACCAGGTTTAATGTAGAAGTAAGTATGCCTGTTGGTGAGAAAGAAAGTTCCCCAGGAGCTTAGAACCTGTGAAGGGAAAATGAAGAAAAAAGAAACCTTTTAGAAATGTGGGTCTGTGCGGAAAGGCATGATTGAAGGGTTAAAGTCACGCCCACCTAGTACTCAACACTTTAGATGGAAGCCGAGTTGGGGTATCTGAGCAAATAAAGCAGCAGTTACAGTCCCATGCTTCCCCAGGTGTCCAAGCAGAGGGTAGGAGGTGTGCCTCTTGGGGGCAAGGAGTGTGAATCCAGTGCCTCCAGGTGAGGAGATGGAAAAACACTGCCGTTCCTTCCTGCATCTGATCCCATTTGACCGACAACAGAGATCCCTCTGACAGGGCTCTGGAATCGGGCAGCATGCCAAAGACACTGACGGCGGAAGAGAGAGCACATGCATCTTGGACATGCCGCAAAGTAGCCAGTCTGATAGGGCCAGGGGACCGAAGGGTCCCGGAGCACCACAGTGGCAGCTTTCACTGAGAGGGGAGCTCATCGAGCCCAGAGAGGTGCTCTCCCTGGTTGGTAGGAGCAATAGAAACAATACTGGCTTCCAGTTACTGAGGTCTTTTATGTACAGCTCCACCGATCGCTCACCAGGAGCAGGGGTGGGGGGGTGCAAGAGGTTGGGATGGGGCTGATAATTAGGTGCTTCCAAATGGTAAATAGGAGGAGATTCTTCTCTTCCAAATTGTCTTTATTTGCCATTTTTTTCAAACTACAAAAGTAAAACAAACATGTTTAAATATGTGTACGAATATAATACAAAGAGGTATAAAGACCAGGCCAATCATGCCATCCCCACACAATTGCTGGTTCCCCAAGGTCATTATTTCAGTAACAGCCTGTCATTTCTCCTTCCATACCTCACTCCTCACACATACTGGCATATGAAAAGTTTGTGTTGATTTGTTTTTACCTGAAATAGAATCATACTCAAACTTTCCTACGAAGTTTTTGTTTTAACTTGACCACAGGCATCTCTGTACACCAGGAGCTATTGAACTAATTTTGTAATTGGTTCTAGGTAACATCAGTAAGATGAGTTTTGGAGATACAACTGTATATATATATGTGTGTGTGTGTGTGCGTGTTTAATGGAATTTAAACACCATAGTAATCTGATACTCATGATTATTATTGTTTTTAATATTCTCATCCAAGGATATGTTTATTGCTTTTTAGAGAGAGAGAAAGGGAGTGAGAGAAACATGGATGTGAGAGAGAAACATTGATCTGTTGCCTCCCATATGCACCCTGATCGGGGATGGAACCCGCGACCTTCTAGTACAAAGGGCTAGATAGAAGGGCTTGTTGCCTCCAACGAGCTGAGCCACCCAGCCAGGCCTTAACTGCTTCCCACACTCATGAACAAGTTCTTCTTTACCAGTTATATAATGTACATCCTTCCTTTTTTAAATGGAACCCGTGTTTCCGTTGCATGTCCTCTGTGAGATTTTATCCTGGTATATTTTATGTTTGAAAACCTTTTATTGATCAGCTATCATATTTATATATAAATTTAAATCTCTTTTATGTTCTGTGACCATAAAGCTCTGAGTAATAATATTTTCTTTTAGAATGAGTTATCAATACAAGGATAATATTGATAAAACAACATAAATATATTGTTCATGTCGTTAAGTAATAATTAAAGGTAACAAGTAAGCTTTTACTGGAAATAAAGCTCCTAGTAGAATATATGAGGCTTTTAAAATTATACCATGTATATAATGAGACAGAGCTAAGGATCAATTCTATTTCTATTCCTATTTTTGCTTTAAGAGAAACCTAGTTCACATTAGCAAGGGTATGAAAATGAAAATCTTGTATAGAAATGTCACTCAATTCTTTGAACCTTTTCCAAAATATACGCCAAAATTCACATAGTAATATAGCTTCAAAAATTATTTTAATGATCACACAGCTGACAATTCAATTAGTTCCTCCTTCAATTTCTTTTAAAGCAATGAATTGGAAAATACCTGACTTGCAAAGGGCTTTGTAACTCAGTATTAAATTCATTCAATTTCTCAATATCTAGACAGTATATTGCTAATATTTTACTAGGCTTTTATCAAATGACTATTAAAGTAAGAAAATAAAGAAAAATTCTCTCCTGGACAATTACTAAAGTGGAAGCAGTCAGAAAGGAGAACTAGAATTACAATTCAGTCTCAGACACTTTCTCAGGCCCATCTTGGAAAATATGAGATCTTGAAATCTATTACCTTAAACCTGCCCTGTCCCTGTGCAAGACCTACAGCTGCAGCCTGGGGGGTGTGCAACCAGTTCCAATCACCGAGGGGCCTGGGAGGGGCTGACTTGGAGACAAGCCGGGCCAAGTCTAACTTCTGGGGCCAGAACAGATTCTCCTGCCAGGCCACACAGCCCCTGGAAAGCCTTATGTGCCCCTGGGGGAGGGCTAGGCTTACCCCAGTTAGATGTCCAGGGCCCGGTTTACCTGCTCTCAGACCTGGGCCTCACTAGCAGGCATGGGGGGCAAACAGAGGGAGCGGCTGGGTAAAAGCCGCATCTCAAGGAGGGCAGAGCTGAGTCATCAAGGCTACGTGGTCCAAGAGCCTGACGAATGATAAAGACACCTGGTGCAATGAGGGTGCTGGTCCAGGGCAGTTATTTTCCTCATAATGTTTCTGTGCTTTAGAAGAAAGAATGGTGTTAACGCTTCTTGTTTTCTTCCATCATAATCGGGCTTTTTTACTGTCCTCTGAACAGCAGTAAGAAGAGGGTAGTGAAGGATTTAGAAAATATGTTGAAGTGGCTGCCAACTCTGGCTCCTCCCCTGCTGTTTATGGCTGTGTCCTGCATTCTCATTAACAACAATCACAAGGAAGAGAACTTTTGATGTTACGTAAGGAGATCTAAGAGGGAAGCGGAAAAATATTAGTGTCAGCTTCCTGATTTTTAAAAAGATTATATTTATTTATTTTTAGAGAGAGGGGAAGGGAGGGAGAAGGAGAGATAAACATCGAAGTGGGAAGGAACATTGTTCAGCTGCCTGTCATATGCGCCCTGTTTGGGGACCACAACCCAGGCATGTGCTCTGACTGGGAATCGAACCAGTGACCTTTCATTTTGCAAGACAATGCCCAACCCACTGAGCCACGCTGGTCAGGAAAACTTTCTGATTTCTTGAAAACTCTTTCGAGCATTTAAAATTTTTACATTCCAAGCTAAACCTCCCTATTGGCCCTTGATAACAGAACTTACTATAACTCTAACAAGAAATGTCTGAAATTATGTAGTGCTTATTCTGGGCCTGGCACAACTTAAAAACTTTTCTTGTATTAAATCTCTTGGTCTAGGCACATTTTACAGATGAGAGAACTGAAACACTGAGAGGTTCAGGACTCGTAAAGTCCGCAGCTAGTACTGTCAGAACAGGGAGCTGGAACTCAGGTAGCCTGGCTCTAGAGTTTCTGTGCTTGAGGGCTGTGATAGTCTCCTCAAAAATAAAGTGCTTGTGTGAACCACAAAAGACCCAGAACGGCCAAGGAAATCTTGAGAAAGAAGAAGGAAGTTGGAGGTATAATGCTACTTGATACCAAATTACACTACAAAGCTCTAACAATCAAAACAACATACTGGCATAAAATCAGACACATAGATCAATGGAATGGAATACAGAGCCCAGAAATAAACCCACACTTATATGCTCAAAATAATCTATGACAAAGGAGGCAAGAATATACAAGGGGTAAAGACAGTCTCTTCAATAAATGTCACTGGGAAAATTGGATAGATACATGCAAAAAAAATGAATGTAGACCATTTTTGTACACCATTTATAACAATAAACTGAAAATGGATTAAAACTTAAATGTAAGACACAAAACCATAGAACTCCTACAAGAAAAGTTAAGTAACAAACTCTCTGACATTGCTCTTAGTAATATTTTTTGGATATCTCTACTTAGGCAAGGAAAACAAAAGGAAGAATAAACAAATGGAAATAAATCAAACCAAGAAGTTTTTGCACAGCAAAGGAAACCATCAACAAAACAAACAACCTACTGAATGGAAGAAGATATTTGCGGATGATATATCCCGTAACAGCTTAATATCCACCATGTATTAGGAACTCATACAGCTTAACACCAAAAAAGACAACCTGATTAAAAAATGAACAGAGAACCTGAATAGACACTTCGTCAAACAGGACACAGATGGCCAACAGATACACCAAAAAAATGTTCAACATCATTAATCATCAGAGAACTGCAAATTAAAACCACAATGAGATATCACCTCACACCTGCCAGAAAGGCTATTACGATAAATCAAGAAACAAGTGCTGGCCAGGGTGTGGAGAAAAAGGAGTGCTCGTGAACCACTTGTGAGATTATAAGTCGATGCAGCCACTATGGAAAACAGTATGGAGGTTCCTCAAAAAGTTGAAAGTATTACTGGCATGTGACCCAGCAAACCCACTTCTGAGTATTTATCCACAGAAATCCAAAATACTAGTTTGAAAAGCTATAGGCATCTCTGTGCTTATCGCGGCTGTATTTACAATAGCTGTGATATGAAAGCAATCTAGGTGACCAAGGGTAGATGAGTAGATAAAGAAGAGGTGGTACATGTTACAATGGAATATTACTCGGCCATAAAAAGTGAAATCTTACCATCCGTTACAGTGACATAGATCTAGAGCAGCAGTCCCCAACATTTTGGGCACCAGGGACTGGTTTCATGGAAGAAATATTTCTACAAATGGGGTTGGGGGGGGCGCTTTGAGGATGATTCAAGTGCATGGCATGCAAGCTCATCTTTTCCTGTGCGTCCTGGTTCCTAACAGGAACAGGCCCGGCCCAGTACTGGTCCTCGGCTGGGAGGTTGGGGGATCCTAACCTGCAGGGTATTATGTTAAGTGAATTAAGTGAGACAGAGAAAGACAAATATTATATTTCACTTCTACGCATAATCTAAAGAACAAACTAAATGAACAAACAACAGAAACAGACTCACAGATACAGAGAGCACACTGATGGTTTCCACAGAGGAGGAGGTTGGGGGCTGGGTGTTAAAGGGGAAGGGATTAAGAAGAACAGATTGGTGGTTACAAAATAGTCATAGGGATGTAAAAGTACAGTACAGGCAATGGAATCAGCAGTGTTGGGATAACTATATGTGCTGTCAGGGAGGCACTAAACTTACTGGGGGGATCAGTTCATAAGTTACACGAATGTCTAACCACTACGCGGCGGACCTAAAACTAGTATAATAATGAATGTCAACTGTAATTGAAAAATTTTTTTAGAAAGTGCTTGTGGCTTGAGAATTCATGTAACAAAGCCAGCTAGAGTCAGTTGGCTTTATCCAATCGGTTTCCCTCACATTTATGGTACTAATTTGATTTTCTCATAAGAGATAAAATAGCTTAGGGGAACAAAATGGATGTTTGAAAGTGATTTTGTGCATCCCTAAACCGCTGCTAGTCATGTGCGGGGAGAGGCAACGGAAATTAGAATCAGAAAGAGCAAGAAAATGCCTGAAAGACACTGCAAGAAAAGGACGTGGCGGGCAAAGCGCCATTTCCAATGCTGCCGACCATGGAGCTCGGGGTTAAGTGCAGGGTCAATTTGTTTTGGTTCAGAGGAGAAGGGTGAGCTAGGGGAAATCATGCCTTGATGCAGTGTTTTTCAGACTTTAGTGTACAACAGAGTCACCTAAAATGCTTCCTACAGCGCAGACCACTGAGCCTGGCTCCCAGGAGGTTTGGGTCCAGGGGGTCGGAGATGGGCTGCGAGTTTGCAATTCTAACAAATTCCCAGCTGAGGTCAGGGTTGCTGGTCCGAGTGTCCTGTTTGAGCGTCATAGTGGCCTTAAAGAAACTAAACAAGGCACAGGTGGGAATTTAACCAAAATAATAAAATCTTCCTGAAAACTGACCAGCTTTAATATTTTTGCTTGCATTTGTTACTTTTGTTTCATTTTTACATTTTGCCTCTGAAAATACAAAATTAAAAAGTGCCACGATTCACACAACAAATATTTAATGTGTCTAATGTGTACTTGACAACATTCTAAGAGCTGAAAATGCTGGGAAAGGGTAAGGTCACACCCTCAAAGCTACGCTCAGTGAGACAATGAAAGTCCCTAAGTGAGTAAGTACGTTAGTTTCAGAAAATAAGTAATGGGAAACAAGGAAAAGGGACTAATGAATGAAACGTGCCATGGGGAGAACTGGGAGCATATTGGAGACAGAATGGCCGGAAAATGCCCCTCTATGGCTTCCATGTGAGATGCTGAAGTTTTTGCAATCTTAAATCTGATGCAATATAATGTGAAAATCATGCCTAACTAAAAAATAAAGGCCACATCTCACATACACAGATAGCTGCGAACACATTTAGATCATCCGAGTAGCTAGAGAACAAGTCTCTTAAATCATGCTCACAAATAGTCTTTCCTATAAAGACAACATTATGGGCGTTAGTGTTTAAAGAATTGACAATTGACATTTTGAGACACTAAAGCTAACTAGAAAATGTCAATAATGAAGGTATATTTCTACCCTTGTTATTGGGATAATACATAAAATATGTTACATTCCTCTCTGTCTTAGGTGCACATAAGTAAGTGGAGATTAATGTCTAATAGAGACTCATCATTCTAAACCTCTACATTTCTTTGGAATCTAATGCTAATATCAAAGGTCCTGAACTTCATAGAATTTACAACACTGGATTTAATTATTTACACAGTCATTTGTTAGACTACAAATACCACACGGATAAGAACCTTGTCAGTGGCCTCACTCTGTATCATCAGCACCTCCCACAGTTTACCTGGAACGTAGCAGATGATAAATAATGGTAATAATTTCAATAATCATAAATAATTATAAATAATGTTAATTATTAAGAGTTGTAAGACAATGAGTTTCTTACTAGCATCAGAAGTACCCACATAACTGGCAATTTGTACATCTTAATCCCTTCCTTTGTTTCCTCTGTCCCCCTAAACCCCTCTCATCCGACAACTATCCATTTGTTCTCTGTATCTATGAGTTTGTTTCAGTTTTGTTTGTTCATTTATTTTGTTTTATAGATTCTACATATAAGTGAAATCTTGTGGTATTTGTCTTTCTTTGCCATTTCACTTAGCTTAATACTCTTTAGGTCTATCCATTTTGCCACAAATGGCAAGATTTCATTCTTTTTCATGGTTGAGTAATATTCCATTGTCTACACTGGGGTGGACACAAGCAGGTTTACAGTTGCAATCCAAAGAAATAATATAATAATTAATACATAATAATATAAGAATAAGTTGTGTTTCACATACTCAGAACTATAAGCCTCCTTTTGCTGCACCCTGTACTCTGGATGTGCGATGAACACAATGAGGTTTCAATGTTCAGATTTCTGTCTACTGTTACAGTGGCATCAACAGGTACTTCTTTCATTGCTACAGCCTAATGAGAAAAATGCAGAGGTGGACTTGCTGTGCCATCAGTGACGTCATGCCAAGAAAAGCCAAATGGTGCCAGGGTCCACCCTAGTAATGAAGGTTCCCGAAGTTGGACCAAACCAATGTGGAAGGAGGGCTTGGTTGTCAGCCGGCACTGGTGGAAGTGAATGGTGATGCCCATACCATGTCCACATTGCCACTCAGAGACTTGTCTTGACAAGATATCACCTGTTTCATTAAATTTATATTATATATTTTGACTTTAGTGGTTATATATGTATATGATTTATAAATTTGGATTTTAGAGTCTATCAGTGTATATGTTTAAGGCATTTATTCCTAGTTTTGTGATCTTATGTATATAAACTTTTAAAAATAACATTTCCCCTGGGAATGCCAAGAACGGTGTCTCTGCCCACCATGTCCTCTGCCTTAAAATGACCTCCTGGATCGTCCTCAGTTTCAGAAATGCTGATGAAGGCGGTAGGGTGGCCTGTTTAAACCCAAAAATGCATACTTTGCATTTTCTTTCTAAATGTACCCATAATATTAGTTTTTTAGTGTTTTGTTATTTGCCTTTTTTCATAAATTGAAAGGTAATTAAGATTTAGTTCAGAACCTTACATATATCAAAATGTATTAATAACGCCTGTTTGAAAAATAGGAGGAAGATCTTGCTTTAGAGAATTCTAAGACTAGTAATAAATGGATTTTTTAAAGAAAAGAAGAGGAGACAAGCTAAAATAAAACATTTTTAGATCAATTTCCATAGTATTTTAAATTGCACAAAGCTGTTCTCCTGGGAAGTTTTAACTACTCGGTGATTTCCTGAGTTACAAATACAGCCAACTCCCGAACACTGCCAGGACCCTAAATTAAGTAACGGAAAACTTTATGCTTCACAGAGTCAAAAATGTAAGAAGGGTAATAACTCTGCTACAGCTAATATTTACTGATAAAGTATGGGTGGAGAATGGATCTGAGGGTCTCTGCAGGAGAGGAGGAGGAATTGGAGCTGCTCAGAGAGGGTCCGGATGGAAATATTTCAGTGGGGCAAGGCATTGACTTTGGAGGCTGCTGGACGCATGGCCCCTGCGCCCTGTTTCTCACTGGAAGGTCGTACCGCACCAAAAACCGCTGGCATGGAGAGTCACAGGAACGCGTGGTCAATGGTGCTGGTGGGTGAGTCCGTACACACGTGTGTGTGTGTGTGTGAGTATAGGAAATGGAGGGGTGTTATCCAGAGAACAGGAGAAACTTAGCAAGTATGTGCGGAATGAGGGCCCTGGAAAAAGTGTACTTAAAGCAAAACCAAAGAAGCTGTGGGTTACCCTGAGAATGGTGTCACCTGAAGCAGAAAATCATCTGCAGGAGGAGGATGTGCTGTGGTTTCAGCCATGACCGATGATATATGAGTCCATCAGGACGGTGCCCGTGGCGTCCTGGAGCAGGTAGGGGCCATTTCCTGCCCCTACAGCACAGTGAGGACTCCACCTGAATACAGACAGCAACTTCACACACCTCACCACCCATGTGAAGCAGCCAGGCTGACGGCAGTTCGAAACAGAGCATCTGATACGGTAACGGAAAGTGAAGGGAGTGATTTATGTGGAAAGATGGCTCCACAAAGAGGTGGAAATTGCTTTCAGCCACAAAAGAGGAGTTAAACTGCATGGCTAGCGGAGGCAGGAAAAGGAGAATCCTTATCATGGTAACAGAAACTAAAGCATAGGGTAGCTGGGCATCATTATAAAAGAAAAGGGTAGGTAAAGAGGCAGAAGAACACTCTGAAGACAATAATAAATGACTGAGCTGGCTTCCTCCCACAACTCAAGTCACTCTGTAAATTCACTGGATGTGTTGGGAAGATAAATTCATGAGTTTACCAACAAGACACAGGCAAGGCCAAATCAAAAACAGTAACTAAAACCATCATAAGAGACAGGGCCTGCCTTTAAGATTCTTTGGATCTCAAGCAGATGACAGAATATTAAAAGTATTTTAAAAACCCCTATCACCTTCAGGAACATAATAAAAAGTGTAAGAGCCTTCATTCATTTAACAAATGTTTACTGCCCTGGCTGATGTGGTTCAGTGGATTGAGTGCCGGCCTGCGAACCAAAGGGTAGCCGGTTCGATTCCCAGTCAGGGCATTTGCCTGCATTGCAGGCCAGGTCCCCAGTAGGGGGCGCTTGAGAGACAACCCTCTCCCTCTCTTTCTCTCCCTCTCTTTCTCCCTCCATTCCCCTCTGCCTAAAAATAAATAAAAAATATATTTTTTAAAATGTTTATTAAGCACCTACTCAGTGCTAGACATGCTACTGGACCCTCAGGATAAGATGCTGAGCATGGTACTTTCAGATTTGTGGGAACAGCGTACAACCACCAAACCTCCAGAGCACTCCAATACTGTAACAAACAGAGTGGGGCAACCACTAGACGGCCATGGACAGGGGCAGTGTGGGAAGCCCTGCTCAGATACACAGTCTAGAGACAGGCTTTCCTGTCCCCCGAAATGGCAATTAATCTAAGATTGAAAACTGAGAATACCGGATACGTGGGTTGGTTATAGAGCATTTCAGAGAGGGGACAGGGCAGAGGGCCAGGCTCTAGGACAAAGGTGGACTTCGGTAAGGAACAGAGTGGAAGCCAGAGTGGCCCAGGCAAGGCGTGTGGGAAAACGGGTAGATTGCATGAGGCCTGGGAGGTGCACATCTCTATTGTAAAAAGTCTGCATTTAATAGGTGTAATGGGAAATACCTGAAGAGGTTGAAATAGGGCCATACCATGTTTGAAATTATGCTTTTCACACACAAGGATATGCTGGACTTCTTTTGGAGAATCAACTGTTGCGGGACAAGCGGCTGAAGAATGAGTGAAGGGACTATTGTATCCCTGTCGACAGGAGAGAATAGTCAAGTGACAAGAGGCCTGCAGTTTAAGGAAGGGGTGGGTGCTTGAAGGAAGAGAGGAGGTATGGAGTGAAAAGAGAGTGAGGTGCTTGATGACAACACTTACAAGGCTGTTGGCAGCAAAATGAGGGAAAGAAATAAAGTTAGGGCATTGGCTCTTCTGAGGGTTTTGTTTTGTTTTTGTTGTTTCATTTAAGCATGGAAACACTTGGGAACTTATTTATTCATTTCTTAAATATTTACTGAGTATCTACTGGGTGCTAGGACTTTTCAAACTTTTGCAGGCACATACATTATCTGTGCGTCTTGTTAATTCACTGAGTCTGGGTGGGGACCACAATTCTGCTTTTCTAATAATCTTTGAAATTACGCTGACATGCTGGACACTGCACTCTGAGTAGCCTGATTTTATCCACTAGAGATACTATAGAGATATTCACAACTGTGAATAAGACAAGACCCAGCTTTCTTACCTTCCAACAGGTAAGTAAATGCTAAGGAGATTAATCTTATTGAATGAGAACAACTGGTGATGCAGGAGAAAGTGATAAGTGACAGAGAAAAATTACAATAAAGGTGGAAAAGGATGGGATTTAAAGCACATGAAGGAAGGGTGCTTCATCTGCTGTGTCCTAAGACAAGAAAAAATAATAGAAACACAGATACATTTGTGGGCCTGGCTGTGGGAAAGCAAGAGGGCTACTGAGTGAGACTTTCTTTTTCTCCAAAATAGAGGGCAAAACTATCGGTCAAAGGTAAATGGGAGAGTGAGAGAGAGGAGAGAGCAGATGCAAGAAAGAGTGAAATAGCTGTTGCATAAAAATGAGAGCAAAATTACTGGGGAACTGTACAAAGATGCACAGGCAGTGCGATGTCCCATTTGTCATCACCGGGCAAGGATTTCTAGTGCCAGCGCTCTGCCAGGTTTGAGGATATTCTCCAGCTTTGCTCAGCGGCTCAGCTGCAGGCAGAGACAGTATGGATAGTCCAGTTCATCTAACGCTGGGCTGTGCCAGATGAGCAAGAGAGAACACGCCAAGGATTAAAGAAATTAAAAATGATTGAGTGAAAGGATAAGTGAACATAGGAGGGGCTGATGGATAGACAGAAACCGTTGGGTTTGGTTCTCTGGAAGTCTTAATGAGGCCCCTGAGCAAATGAACTGGAATAAAAGGAACTACACATGATGGAAAGTACTAGAAATATGTGGTGACCATGCAATGATGGCCCTTGTCAATGAGGGATTTAACTAACTTTGAAGTCAGATGGATCATCTACATGGATCTTCATAATTTGAGGAGGATGATGCGAGAGAGGTCTTTATGAGTTTTAATGACATGTGAGTTGAGTATTAGAGAGACGGTATATTGTGGTGCTGATAAGAAGGCCTTGATATCAGACAGAAAATGGTTGTATTCCATTCAGTCCCAGGAACAGGTATTTTGTCTAACCCCACAGAAACTCCATTTCCCCATCTGTGAAGTAGGATGAGCAATTTTACCTCCTCATGTTACTAAATGTTATTTTGGAGCTGAATGGAGTAATGCACGTGAAAGAGTCGGAAATGCACCTGGCAAAGAGTAACCATTCTTTAAAGGGAAGTGCTCTATTACTACTGTCAAAGGGCTCTGCAGCTTCACTTGGAAAAATACAATTCGACTCCCGTTATCTGGGTGTGTATGTTAGTTTAAGCAGGTGGTACCGCATGCATTTGCTTATCACTTCCCGAAGAGTTCTGAAACCTTCTCTTTCTGCATTTTCAAATCTGTGAAGAATGAGATTTGATTGAAGGTTGTCGAAGCCCATTTCAAGACAGGCAATTCTGCTGGCTAATATAGTAGATTAGAAATAACCTGGGGTTTACATTGATAGCATTATCTAGCAAATCAAGCCAGTATTTTTCCAGTCTACCTATAGATTATTTCACTTCTAATGAGATTTTCATTTTTCCCCCAAATTCTCACTCTTCAGAAGTATTTTGTACTTGACCTGTGTAGAGTTCTGTAGTAAGATTTCATTTCCCTGTAAGGCTGATTTTCTCAGCTAAAGCCTTTGAGAGAATTTTAACTTTGTATTTTTATCAGGCCTTGTGCACCGTGTGTTGACACAGTGGTTGATGGGCTGGTTTCTAGATTGATGACCAGCGGTTGGTAAAATGCTGTATTTCTAAAAACATGTAATTGAGAGATCAATCAATACAATTGTGCACACCTGAAAGAGAATCCAGCTGGCCTGCAGACCCCCATGGCTTAGGCAGTGGTGTCCTTGTCTGGGCAGCTTCACTGCAGAAACCGGACAGCCCTCAGTCTAGACGAACCAGATACCCAGAACATTCCATTCTCAAGCTGATTGCGACATTACTGAAATCAAATGCAAACTGTGTAAGTGCTGAAGGGGAGGAGAGTAATGGGGTGACTGGGGATAGAATCACAATGGAATGAATTGCATTAGGTCGTAGTTTCAGAGCCATCTGCTCTGTTTCTTTAAGAGACATTTACTGCACACGTGCTGCAGGACACTAAGGAAAAGTGAAAGTTATTCCAAGGGCCTTACTCCCAACCCAACGAGACATGATGAGCTGATCAGACAGCTTTTTGGAGGCAGTGGTAAGGGTGCATTTTAGGGTAGTTGAAGGACAGGCACCGATTTTAGGAAAGGGTCTCTCCATAGAACTGGGAAAGTCATGAGTGGGTGGTCGCGCCCTGTTTGGAATCACTACATGGCTTTGGGGTTCCTCCTTTGTTCCACCTTTTCCTTTTGTGACTTTGTCTTAAAAGGTTGCCCCGAAGCATAAGACAAAGCCATTTCAGAAGCAATGGACACTTGGATAAAGGAGAAAAGTGTCTTTTAAGCTAAGAATAATAAAAGTATCTCCCATCATTTGCCTCCTATTTCTTGCTCCCCTGGTCTTTGCCATGGTGCAGAATGCCATGAGGGGTTGTTAATGGCAATGAAGGGGTTGGCTTTGACACCTGCTACCTGTCCTAGCCAGCTGTTTCAGAACCTGCCCTGTGGCTACTCAGGGTTGCCTGGCAAAGCTATGCAGAACGATTCACCTTATTTGTCACCTGGCTCCGACTCCACTGCCCCTTCCTCCACACCCTGCACAGCTTTGTAACTCAGCTTCCTGCTTTGTTCATTATAGTTGACAAAGAAATGAGCAAGACGAAATTAAAATGTTTCCTAAGCACACACCATTTTAATTCGATTCAATAGATTATCCTGACATATTTACCCACGACTATGTCTGTCTCAGTATCATCCATGGAAAAGTATAAATTAAAATTTTAAATTAACAGGAGAGAGTCTGGGGAGCTTGATATCTTTTTGAAGAATGGAGCAAGTCAGACACAGGCTCCCAGCATGAGTATCGCGGGAACAAAGACTCTGGCAGTGCAGAAATTACAGCCCATGGATTTACCTGCAAATACCTTCCCACATATAATGTAGGGATCATGGAATCCCAAAGACAGGCAAAGCCTCAAAGGTCATTCTTCTTCCTACCCAGCTGAGCATAAACGAAGCCCTCCCCTCTTGGGTTCAGGTGAAACTTATCAGAGGTGGCTATGGACTGATTTATTTTTGAAACCAAAAAGTATGCTGAAAATTGATTAGCTCTAACACTATGGAAGGAATTTTGTGTAATATACTGGTTAAGAGAATAAATATTTTAATAAGAGGTCTATGAGTTCCAGTCACAGGTCTATAATTTATACAAACCCTTGATCCCTCATGTGCATCAGATTTCTCATTCATAAATGTAAATCATGTTTTAGAAATGATTGTGGTGAATATAAAAACTATAATCATTTTAATAAAATGAATATATATTCATTAAAATGAATATAATCATTTTAATACTATTACCAAGGTTCTGAGACCACAGCAGTCGAATGTTTGCTATTGTATTTCTGTAAGTACTCAAAACTAAAGGATAATGATACCCAAGGCATTATAATAGTTTTTACTTTCCATTAGTGTTAATTTTCTAATCTATACATATATCAGTTATAAAGTTTGGAAAATTAAATGTAAAATCTACGTTTTTGGATCCCAGCCCACAGGCCACAGCGTCTCAAGTTTGGAAATAGAGATGGTGTATGTTCAAGTATTGTGATTTTGTGGCCAACTAAGGAGGCCCATAAGTTGGCTTGATCCATCTGTGTCATCTTGCAGAGATTATGCATTTCAATAAAATCTTATTTGAGTTTTGAAACAAAACCCTCATTGAGCAGACAGGTGTGCAGGGACAGGCAGAGGGGGAGCGGGAAGTGGCAATTTCTCCAGCGCCTGTGCCTTCTAACAGCACTTCTCCTGTTGAATGTCAATCCTGTTTGTTTAAAAATGTATATTATGTATTTTTAATAAGCCAATCACCTTTTGAGAATAGTGGCTTATATTATACAGATTATGCAAACTAGCTTCCTTTAAAAAATTAAAATAGAAGGCAGGCAAAAATCTTTCCTTGGGCCATGAGAATCCCAAAGAGAGAGAGTCCCGGGGGACGGGGTGGGGGCAGGAAAGCCACAGGAAACTCTTGCAAATGTTTCCAGTTTAGGCCCAGAGAGCTGGTGCTTTTAATTTACTTCACTTGCAGCTCCGGGCCACAAGTTGCCAGTCTGGGAGGAAGAAGGCAGTCTCCACTCCTGGAGCGCTCGGGAGTGGAACCAAAGAACAGGAAGTCTGACCTGAAAGCAAACCAAATTTCTCTGGCCTACATTCCACTCATTGCGGAGAAAAGGGCAGAAGCGTGGATGCGACAGTACCTCAGATGGGGGCAAAAATCTCAGGCTAAGCTTTCGGTTTTTGTAGAGAGGGGTATCTTTCCGTGGAAACTTATTACTGGGAAGGTTTAAGAAGATATGCCATAGAAATTTTTTTAAAAACCAGTAATTCATTATAATGTGGAAAGGCTGAGTTTCCTTACCATGGTTTTTAAATAAATAAATGTATAGAGAAAGAAAGAGAAAAAAGATAGGGAAGGAGGGAGGAAGAAAAGGGAAAAAAGGCCAAAAAATTAAAAAGAGAGAAAAAGTCAATCTTTAGATTGTTTGAGAAATGTATAATTTACTTTACACTTTTAAGTCCATGGATGCACCTTCTAAACTGTTTTACTCAGGTGACTGTTGAAAATGATTACGCAACATGCATAATTCCTGAACATGCATTGACTATAGACACTTCATATTATGCTTTGACGACGACTTCACAGCACTTATCCCGTGGCACCCAACAGACCAGCTGCTGGGGCTCTTAACACTTGACACGGGCCTTGCCGTCAGTGGGTCCACTCTCCCTCTCTCCCACCCCCAGGCTCACCTCAACAACCACAGGTCCTAGTTAGGCCACATGTCCGGAAAGAGGAGTCTCCTTCCGCTCAAATTAACAGTGAGAAAGCAAGCAGAGCCTGGCGAAGTTGAGCCCTCCGGGGATTCCAGTAGAACAGAATTACTCCTGCCTCAGTTCATTATAATGAATAATAAAGAGATACTTACATGTGCTTTTTGGTAAATTATTCATCTTGTGCACTGAAGAATCAGGGCAGAAATACATAAGGGAGAGGACCGGTGCATCTAAGGTTCTATAAATACTCAATCTAAAGCATTTCCAAAGACTCATCTCCTCCCCTCGTTAAGGGCTGAAGCAGTTGGGAATCTTGTAAAGAAATGGCTTAAATCAGGCATTTTACCTCCCTCTTGGCTCTGTATGTATAGCTCCCCATAAAGCTGAGGCTGTTTATAACATATTTGTTATTTCATTGTAGCTCCAACATCACTGGAAGCCACCCGAGGAGCTCAGCAGGACCTCCGCTTTGCTTTCTGCAGCCGTCCTCAGGAGGTAATTAGGAGAGGGAAGAGTGTTTCCAAACCAGTAAAGCTCTGCGAGGACCCTCCACCCACTGTGCGCACCATAGCCCGGGTCCCTCCCTAACGGTAGACCCAGAGCCTCCAAGAGAAATGTGCTTCCCATGGTTCTTTTCGGCTTCCTCCTAGATTCACTGTTACTGTTGTTGGTTCACGCTTAAAATGAAACACGCTGAGACATTTTGAAAATCCTCACCAAGAGTTCCACCATCTCTCACACACCAGGGTAAATAAATGTGAGGACATTGAGAGTCTGGGGCCTTAGCTTTTGCTCCCTGAAGAAACAAGAGATTTTGCTTTTTCTAGGCGTTCACTTGGTAAGTTTTAGAAAATGGAGAAACCCTACTTATCATTTGTCCTGGTGATACTTCTAATCATTCATACCTAGTAACGACAAGGTGAATGTTATTAACCTCAAATGTTACATTTTACATGAAGCACTTGCCCTTGTTCCCCTGTGTGTGGTGCCACCCTTCCTTCCACCTGGCACAGTTGCTTGCATCACACCTTTGGCTTGTTCTTAGTGAACATGAGAAGGCTCACACTGGAGCTCATAAAACAAAATAAAACAAAACACAAGACTGCATGATGATGATGATGATGAAGATGATGGTGATGGAGGAGATGAAACAGTGAGACATATAGGGAAAAACAGACCGAAGAGAGATGGGGGTAGGTGGGATATCAGACATCCCAAAGTATCTATTTGACTGTCTTCAGAAGCAACGGAAGAAACCGACAAACCTGAGCAAAAGTTCTAGATGCCCTGATGGACAAGAGATAACATTTGGCCAATCAAGTAAACAAGAGTTACAAGCCCCATTCACACTCCAGTGGGGCCGGGAACAATAAGGGCCCCGTTTTCGAGGCGGGCACCCTCAGTGGCTCAGAAAGAAAGACTATCCTGCTCTGGCCATTGGGTGTCGGACCTACGTCTCAGACAGAAAGGAGCATTTGTTCCTAAATATTTAGAACTCTACAGGGAGAATTTTTCCACCCATACTTTCCCACCTCATGATGACTTGTCACGACAGCAACCTTAAGTTTTACCAGGAGGCAGAGTGTATGGGTCAAAACTAGATAGTAACTGGACAAGACAGTAAAGAGGAACTAGATAGTAAGAGTGCTGGTCTGCAGTTCTGTAAAGCTTCTTTCTCTATCTCTCCCCCCACCACCACCCCACCACTAACAATTTATCTGTGCTACTTGTGCCCCACCCTTTGCCAACTGACTGGTATTATGCAAATCTGTATTGTAAGCATACAGGCGGTATGCCTGTAGAGACTGCTTCAAAGTGTCCAGATAAAGCAGACAAGGACTGACAAAGCGAGATAATAAACCAGGCCAGGAGGTTTTCCCTTGAAGAAATCTAATAACCTAATAACTAACGAAGGCAAATGTACATTAACATTCTCCTGAAGGCATCCCATTCACCTCTGAAGATCTTTTATTGTTGTAAATACATAAGACAAACCTCAGTGTCAGAGCTGAGGGGCTGGGCAGAAGCAGAGACAGCTAGAGGGGCTCGTCATTTCACTGTGGGAGGAAGGACCATCTAGGGAATGAAAGGGAATTCAGAAGCATCTGAAACAGGAAGCATTTAAATTTGCAGGAAGCTAAGCCAGGCCCAACAGATGGCCTGGGAGGAAACCTGGCACCATTACTCTAGGCTGAACTTTTTGGCAGGGGAATAGCCCCAGGGAATAATCAGATTTATTTTGTTTTGTATATTTTAAGTGGAAAATAGGCCAGTTTAAGTTGCTGATCTCTTAACAAAGAGGAAACGTTTCCCCAGATCTCGGTGTGCACTCCAAGAGACCCAAGGTGGAGTAGCTCTTGTCTTATAAAATTAAATTAATTTTAAAGGTATCTTCTGGTAACTTTGAGTGGTGGTCATGGTGCTTTGTTATTGTTTATTAAATTCTTAAACTCTTGCTACTTCTGAGTGAAATTTTTCACTTTATATAAACGATGCAGAAAGCTTATGAAAAGTGTATTAAACCAACAAAGTTCATTCCCATGTGGGAGAGTTGGGATTTTGGAAGACCTTAAACTGAGTCATAATCCAACTCTCTAGTGCCCACCCACTGGTTCTAGCTCTTCCTCTTATCAAACAAATAAATCTAATTCACCCTCTCCCTGGTAATTCTTCTTGAAGATGAAGAAAATTATATTATTCACTCTAAGTCATCTCATTTTGAAGATAAGCTTTTCCACTTAGCACCTTTCAATAAGCTACCCTTCATATGTGAGTTCTTTTGTGTGGTTAAAAGCAACACCCTCCAAGAAGAGAGGCCGGACATAAGAGGTGAGTCGCATTAGGAAGCAAATACAGGGTATAGTTTAGTGATGCGATTTTTGCTGTGCTCAGAAATATGACACCACATACATGTGCTTTACATCAGTGCTCTACATACACATACACACATGCATATAAATGATGTATACTTCTAGCTGCACCTTCACCCACCCTAATATGATGTTTAGCCGTGTGCCTAAGTACATAATGTATGTACATAATGTATGAAAGCAATACTTAAACTCTTCACTTCAACATTGTACTGTAGGTCATAGCCAAAGCAATTATGCAAGACACTTATATACAAGGTATTCAGATTGAAGAGGAAGAAATAACACTGTCTCTCTGCAGCTGACATGATCTTGTATATAGAAAACTCTAAGAAATCCACTAAAAAACTACTAGAATCAAGAAATGAGTTTAGCCAGATTTCAGAATACAACATGAATACAGAAATAAACAACTGCATTTCTATAAACTAGCAGTACAATAACTGAAAATAAAATTAAGAAAACAATTCTATTTATATTAGCATCAAAAAATAAAATGTGTTAAGCTAAATTTAATAAAAGAAGTATAAAACTTATACTCTGTAAATTAAAATGCTGAAACAAATTAAAGAATACTTAAATGCATAGATAGACATCAAATGTTCATGAATTAAAAGATTGAATATTCTTAAGATGTCAATATTCCCAAATTTTATCTAAAGATTCAGTTAAAACCGTTTTAAAATTCCAGCTAACTTATTTGCAAAAATTGGCAAATCAATCCTTAAATTCATAAGGAAATTCAAGGGACCCCAAATAGCCAAACAATCTTGAACAAAGGAGAAAAAAGTTAAAGGATTCACTCCTCTCAATTTCAAAACTTACTACTGTAAAGCTATGGTAATCAAGACAGGATTGTATTGCCATGAAGATAAATATATAGATCAATGAAACAGAGTTGAGAATTCAGACATAAACTTACATTTATAGTCAATTGATTTTTGACAAGAATGCCAAGACAACTGAATGAAGAAAGAAAGACTAGTCTTTTCAACAATGATTCTGGAACAAATGGATATCTGCACACAATTGAATAAAGCTGAGCCTCTACCTCATGGCATACACAAAAAACTAACTCAAAGTGGGTCAAAGATCTAATGTAAGAGGTAACGTAATAAAACTTTAAAAAAATAAAACAACAAGTGTTGGTGAGGATGTGGAGAAATTGGAATCTTCATGCACCTCTGGTGGGAACATAGAATGAAGCGGCTGACTTAGAAAACAGTCCGGCAGTTCACCAGAAGGTTAAGTGCGGGTTATCATATGACCCAGCCATTCCACAAGGTAGATACCCAAAAGAAATGAAAACATCTGTCCACACAGGAACTCGTACAGGATTGCTCACACAGCATTATTCATCATGGAGAAAAAGTAGAAACAACCACAATGTCCATTAAATGCAATAAAAGGTAATATTATCCAGCCATAAAAAAAAAATGAATGAAGTACTGATACAGGGTTTTAAATGGATGAACTTTGAAAACATTATGCTAAGTGAAAGAAGCCAGTCTGAAAAGACCACCTATTATATTGTATTATATGAAGTGCCCAGAACAGACAAATCTATAGAGACAGAAAACTGTTTATTAGGTGCCCAGGACTGAGAAGGAAGGTTGGGGAAATGGAGACCGACTGCTAACAGATGAGGTATTAACTGGGGTTGGTAAAATTTTCTGAAATTGTGTACGTAGCTGCATAATTCTGTGGACATGCTATGAAGCACCAGCTCTAAAGTGTACATTTTAAATGGATGAATTGTATGGTGTATCAACCATATTTCAATAAAGCTGTAATTTAAAAAACAAGGAGTGTGCTTAAGCCCTGAGGGAGAGCATTACTGAAAGAGGTATCCTCATTTCTCTTCTAATTTGCTCTGTAGGTCATCAAAATCCGTGCCGGGATTGTGAACTTGTGCCTTAGTTGATGTGTATCCCAGGAAGCTGTTTGGGGAAACAGGGGTGGGAGGTGAGGTGCATCTAAAGAAAGATTTCTTTTAGATAATAGAACAGGAGAGAAAACTCTATCTCAATTTCCAATTCTTCTTCTCCTTTGTGAAATCAAAGTGCTTTATAAATCCACGTGTATCGAAGAACGTGCTCAGGTCTGCACGCTGCGATTTCGTGGGCAGCTGCGGTGCCTTGGGGCGCTGTGGGCAACTCTGGCTCACCCCGTGGTCAAGCCACTGCACCACGCACCTGCCTCTCACCCATCCCCTTAGGGCTGGCCCCCAAATGCTCTAACGACCCCAATCCAGGCAAACACCCACTTTAGTGTGGGTCTCTCTCATGAAACCACATCGTCCCAAGTAACCTGCTTATTTTAGAAATGATCTCCTCCGGGAAATTATCGACATTACCTAGTGTAAAGGACAGATATCAATGGACAGGATTTCCTTTCATAAAAGGTGGAGAAATAAGCCACTTGGTGAGGTGCTAATCGATATCCTACCATGTGGCTCCCTTTGCCAGCATAAATACAGGCCTGATCCACTTCCCTCTGGGACAAAGAGAAAAACATTTAAGTTCTGCAGCCTCAGAGAGACAAGGGCCTGGCTCCGAGGGCAGTCAGGTTAGAAGATGCAAGAACAGGGAGCTGGGGCAGTGGCCTCGGCACCAAGGCTGTAATTGTAACAGTTTTTCATTCTCAAATGCTAATTTTGAAGCGTTCTTCCAAGGAATTATTTTACTTAGTGTCAACCACGCAGATCACAGCGTGGATAAGCACTCTGTACTCCAGCAGGGAAACTGGCCCGTGGCCGCTCCGGGGGCCTATTAGCCGGGCCCTGCGTGAGTGACCCCAGCAGCGTGAGCCTGGCTTCATGAATGGCGTTGACGGGTGGTGACTTCCACAGCCCAGGCTGCCGGCTCCCCGTCACCTGCTGCTTTGCCTCCCGCCCCGTGCCCAGCGGTGGCTTCTGCTCTCAGCTAAGCATCGGGCCAGACTGACATTCACATAGTTGCTAAGAATCTCCTCAATGACCAAGTTTCCATCAGCTGGGAATGCCTGGCAGCCCGTGGGTCTCTCCCAAGTTGGAGGACAAGGCAACCAGAAGAGAGTGAAGCCACAGGAGTGTCCATTATGTTTTGATGCTGAAGGACTCAGCCCCCAAAGTCTCATTTTCTGGTGGTGCTTCCCGCCTAAGCTGGCAGAGTCACTAGCAAAAGAGACAGCCAAGCCACAGGGGCTCATGGTACCCTGAGGAAGTGGCCGTGAGGAGACAGAACTCCAGGACCCCTTTATGGTTTAAAACATATCACCGCTTTAAAAACGTTATTTTTCGAACACTTTCTCAAAGAAGTAGAATCTGAGTCAAGAGAAAGCAATGACGTTGGGACACTAATCGTGCGTTTGGAGGACGTGTGTCGGAGCCGAGGCCTGCCTCAGCAGCTGTGCTCACCAAGCCAGAAGGAAGTACTGAGGGTGGTTAGCCTTTCCCTGGGACAGCAGCCAGGAGGTCCTACCTGGGCTAGGACCTGTGTAAAGGACCTAAATTAGCTACAAGTAGAAGTAAAAGCTGATGGATCCCCAGGGAGAACTTCTTCCTGTTACCAACAAGGCAGATGATAGACGCCAGATGCAGGGGTGTCCAACTTGGGGCCTGCAGGCCACATGCAACCCAGATGGCTGTGAATGTGGCCCAACACGAAATCATAAATTTTCTTAAAAAGTTAGGAGATTTGTGTGTGTGTGTGTGTATGTTTGTGTGTTTACGTGTTGCAATGTATTTGATGTGTGGCCCAAGATGATACTTCTTCCAGTGTGGCCCAGAGATGCCAAAGGTTGGACACCCCTGCTACTGGAGAGACCATTCTTCTGCGTGGGGTGGTCTTTGATCTTTTTGACTTTTCAGGGATGGCATCTTCACCAACATTCCTGCTTGGACAGAGGGAGAGTAGAGGCAAAACAGTGTCTTCAAGGTCATGCAAAAGAACTAAACTTCAAAGTCATTTATTCTGATTCTAAATATGATATTCTTATCCACTTAATAGACAATCTAAGGAGTTGAAGGAGTTTTCATTTACATTATGCTTTGCTTTAATGGGGTATTGAATGACTGATAAAAAAAAGTAAAAGTTGATAGGTATGTTTTCAAAGTCTGTTGGTGTGGTTTTTTAAACCTTAAGATGGTCCATATCTTGCAAGCACAGCTTCCATATTAGAAAAAGTAGGTCATTTAAAGTCACGAAACCTGGTATCAAGTGCAGAATCTGCCATGTACCAGATCTATAATTTTGGACAAAGTAAATAACTCTTCAGAACTTCAAGGTCCTCATTTTTAGAAGTGTGATGATTCCATCTTAGATGTGTTGTGAGGATGAAACGAGGAGTTTGTAAAAGAGTTTTGTAAACCATAATTTGTAAATCCACGTCATTCTCACTCCTCCTCTAGGAAGGAGACCACAGAATCTCTCACAGTGATATTAGACACACCTGTGCCAGCTCATGGGCCAGGTTAACTAGCTGCCTTTGTGAAAATATGGAGCAGACTTCTGAAGGGCCTTGGGCAAGTGACTTTGGGCAAGTCACACTGTCTGAAGATATTATATTACCTCATATCTAAGAGCGCCCTCAGCTGTAACAGCCTATGATCCTAAGCACTATTTACAGGTGCTTCGCAATTTCACCACTCTGACTTGTCCTTCTTTGAAGGTTCCTCTTCAGTTTTATACTAGTATTAAAACTTTTTAATATTCCATTATTATATTTTCATCAACTTCACTTAAATAGCAAATAATAAATGCTGTGTATCTCTTTTTTAAAAAATCACTTTTATAAATAAACGTGTTCAGCAGTTACAGAACACAAGGCAGTAACCTATAAACTGAAAGATTAAAAATAAAGAATTTGGCATACCTGTCTTTAGTGAAAACATAAACTAACAGAGGAGTATGTATGTGCCAGCAACTATGTTCAGTTTCTCTAAATGCATTCTCTCAACATACGTGAGGTAGGGGCCTTTATTCCCATATTAGAGGTTAGCAAATTGAATCTCAGAAAGGTCAGATATGTCGCCCCACCTCATACAGTTAGTGGTGGAGGTAGTTTGACTATAAAACTCATGCTTTTATCCCCAACTCATGTTCCACCTCATATTTTTAATATAAAGCAGAATAATATTGACACACAAGAAATATAAAGCCATTTCCATAGAGGACAAAGATATTAAATCTAAATTAAATTTCCTTGTTGGCTTCTAAGGATTTTATGTTTTTATATCTCAATAGAAAATAAAAGTCCCTAGTCCTGTTAGGAAAATAAAGACCATATTTATAAAACCACTGGATACATTAATTCAACAAATATTTCTTGAGTGCCCACTATGTGCTAGAGCCCTCTATGTACAGAGAATCAACAGTGAATAAAGGCCAACACCTTGCTCTTGTGAAGATTTGCAGTTGGTATGTATTTCATCAAAAACCAACTAACAGACAGACAAATAAATAGCTTTATGGTCATTCTTGTAGGATGATGAATGTCTCCCCCCAGTTGATTTTCTTCACTTGAAATTCTCATTTGTCTTAAAGCTACAGGAAAAAAAAAGGATCAGTTTGAGTTAAAGACTGATACAACTATTAGATATTTAAGAATCACAGTCTCCCTGGGACACACTATAGCTCTCTCTCATTAATCTATTGTAACCTAGTAAAATATAATGAAAGTATGTTCATATTACCTGTGTTTATTTAGGGTCGAATTTTAATTCATATCAGGATTAATGTGCCAAACTGATTAAATTACCTATTGTCAATGGAACTTTTAAATGAATATTTTTGGATTAGGCTTGCTCCAAAAATCACTCCCACATCAGTAGTCTATTGCAGTGGATGAGAACCAGATTTTCCCTTTCAGTTTCTGTGGCCGTTGAAATGGCTCTTAAATGCTTCTGAATGGTGTCAGTCTCAGCTGAATTCAGAAACACACATAACATTTCTCCCTTGCTTCTTTGACAGACCTTCAAAATTAGTCAACTTTGAGAGATTTGCTTTGGCTTTCTGAGTTCTTTGAAGATGAATCAGAAAGGTTCTTTATCAAATTTAAAGTCTAGGCTTTTAGTTCCCTTTAACCTACATTTTCCCCAGTTCTATCATTTTTCATGACACACTCGGTCATGAAATCCTGGTTTGGAGTCACTGCCCCCTGTGGTGTAGGTTTCTCTGACAGGAGCTGCAAGAAACTACAAAGAAGACAAATGTTTCAAAATGAAATGTAGCAACCATCCTCTTTGGGAAGAAAACATTAATTACGTTTTTGAAGGAGTTATAATTGGGTTTTACTTCTCTTCTTTTGATAGTTATTCTAGCTATAGAGTTAACATACCTCCGACATCTTTTATTCAGCCAGTTTGAGAAAAGGGAAGACGATTTATTTGTAATTATCAGAAATAAACACAGTTCCTGCAAAATAAACACAAAGGAGCAGAACCTGGCTTGGATCCCACCTCGTTAAAGATGCAAATTAGGAACAAACCATTGAAATGGGAAGTTTCACTAATCCTTTCTCAACAATGTAAATCATTAAATTAGCCTGGGGTTCAATGACATCTGCGGTGTGTAACCAGGTTTTATACAAGGGATCCCAAAAGGAACAGCAACTTCCTTTGGGCCTCGATCATTGTCCTAGTTGGTATTTATTTTGAGTCATGGGCATGAGTCATATTCGCCTATTGCCTATTCTGCCTGCTGTCATGTTATTGTCTACCTAACCTATAGAGCTGGCCATTCTTTCATTCTGGTCCATCTGTGATCTCTCTCCAAACCTTCTGGCCTATTTCCGGTTGATCAGTATCAGTCTGTCCTTCCGGTGCTGGCCCCAGGTTCCCTGAAGCAGATGCATGTAGATCATCAATTCTAACTCAGACTGTGCAACTTGTCTTTGGGGAACATGGCAATTCCAGATACAACAAAACTAAAAATAAAGACAGACATCACAAAGTCTTGCATTGAAAAATTGAATTTTAGCAATGCTCTTACAGGCCTTCTCAGCCATGATTAGCTGAATCAAGGGATGTCTGATCTGTCCTCACTGAAAGAACTACTGAGGAAGATAAAGAACACACTGTGTGGTCTATTGAAACTGACTCCATATTAACTTGCAAATGTTGGAAGCTGATGGCCTTCATTGAACAAATAAACACATCTGCACTCCTCAGACCCCTACTCCAACTGTGAAGTTGTTTCAAACACCAAACTGTTTATGCAAACAATTTCAGCTTATGGCCAGCATGTGAGTTCCCTAGGACAGAAGTGCAGATAACTCTCAACTCTATCCCAACTCCTCCAATACTGAAAGCAACTCAGAAGGAGCCTTTCTTGTTCCTATTCTCTAGTGCCCCAAGAAGATTCCTTAAGCTAGCCATTGACCATAAATTTCCGAGATTGTTAAAAGTTTATATCTGTGCCACTATGTGTCCTACTCTCTTACAGTAATGTTTGAATGCCTTAGTCTGGACACAACACCCACAAGATGCCAGTAATGCTTGTTTCCCAGTCAAACCCCAGTTTCAGAGAAGAACACTCTTGAAGGGGATCAAAGCAAAAATACTTTTGTGCTGATAATCAGGCCTATAAAGCAGATTCGGTGAGTCCCCTGCAGAAAAATGGGTAGCCATTCTAGATATCAAGGGTTTTTTTTGTTTATTTTTTTTAAATCCTCACCTGGGGATATATATATTCATCAATTCCAGAGAGGGAATGAGAGAGGAGAAAAAAGGGGAGAAGAGAGGAGAGGAGAGGAGAGGAGAGGAG